>CAJNOL010000290.1:0-139975 GCA_905250125.1 Rotaria sordida
TTGATGTCATTGGTATTACAAAAATATCCAATCATGCTTTATGTAACCTACGTAATGATTTTATGACTTTATGAACTATAGTTGATGTCCTACATCCCTCGAAATGTTTTTTCTTGTATACCTTTAGTTGTGTGAAAATCGGGAAAAAAAAGATCAAGCTTGTTTTTTTGTGTCTTTTTGTTATGCTTTATCTACATATTTACACTCTATGCTACCTTTTACAGGTGACATAAAAAATAAGTATACGTTTTTGTTTCTTAAGTTAAACATAAACAAAGAATTGCCGCTCATTTATTTATTATTGCGTAACACTAAACAGAACCCATGAAATATCACAGTCCGTGTTTTATCGGCGGTGATAAAGTCCATTCGCATGTACTATGATGTGAAGTCGAATAAGATATATATACTCAAAAAAACAAGTAACGCGACGCAAACATCGCTGACCCTCTACTGAAAGGATGTGATGTTGTCAAGAGAACCGTATTGCAGGAACAGATTATGAAATCTAGTATTAACAGACACATTTAAAAGAAAAAAATTTAAAGGAATAATCTATCAACATATATGCATATGGTCAAACTGCTAAAAAATTTAAAGAATACAGGTTTGTTATGAAGAAAAAGTTTCACGAATCATCAGTCGAGGAACCCTCTACAGAGCCGGACAGAGCATTGATATCTATTAGCTGTTAATATGAGCGAAGTGATTAATGTTAGCGATAAGAAAATTCTAATCATGCTATCTCTGACATTTTTCATCATCACTTTTTTCGCTTTGTTTTAGAGTTTATGAGCTGAAACTATCTCAAGAGAAAGTTAACTGCTATCTAATTCGTTACTTTTTTTTACTGATAGATGTAAAAGTCAAATGGGCGGTGATGTAAAGAATAGTCAAATAAAATCATGTTTGACTCGTGTCTCTCGGCATGAGAAAAAGTTCAAACGATTTATGACTCAACTTTAATTTGCCATAGAAGTTTTTTTAATGACTCATGACTTGACTTGACTTTTTCTTTTTGTGAGTTGACAGTAAAATACAAATCAGATCTAGGGTGTGGGTGTAGTGTTTGGGTGTGGGGTGTGAGTGTTGATTTCACTATGGTCACACCAACACCCACACCCTACAAATCTCAATATCTGTCATAGAAATTCTCATCATTTTCTTATTATTTTTTTTCATTTAGTCATTTCTCTACGTTTTCTTCTACTTTTTACTTTCAATTATTGGTAATTTCACATTTTTTGTTTTTGCAATTCATTTACTTGATGTTGCAATAAGTGTAAAAGCTTTAAGTACAATATTAAAATCTATAACACACAATGGTAGACAAGTGATTATCTATGCAAAATTATTATTTTTTTTAATCAATTAAATATTTCTATATTTTAGTTACTTTTAACAATAATGTTAATGGCTGTTGTTGTTTATCTTTATACAGTAATTATATTTAATTTTTTTCGTAAATTTTATACGAAAGAAGAAGATGAAGAACGAGAAGAAAATTGCAAAGATATGTTTACTGTAGGTCGAAAAATAAAATAAACATTACTTACAATCCTGAATAAAAATAGATACAACCCATCAAATACTACTATTCTTTATGATATTGAATTTATATATTGGATGTATGTATTCAATAAGAAACTTTGATAGCAAGTACCAATCCGCCCTCGATTGGTTCACATATCATTCTGCTATTATAATCATATTGGTACAAATATATTTGTCGAACATCTCATTCGAAAGTTCAATGTCGTAGTTATCTCTAGTTCGAATTTCGTTTGAAATCACTTAAGATATTGTCTTCTATATCAAGAATATATATTGAGGATGAATCTTTCCATAGTGAGTTTGACCAATTTATACGAAAATTTTTAGTAGAAAGTTCCCATGAGATGACAAGTTAGTATTAGAGCTTCAACATTGAATGAAGTCTAATTAGCGCTATAACATGTGCTCATTATCTCAAAGCATGTTCATTACTAAGATCTTGACTATGTCTTATTGGCTTGGATTATAAAATAAAGTACACGTATGAGATTGTTTTTAGTGCTCGAAAAGACAACAGCAGTAGCTTTTATTGAGTGCATATTTCTGTTGAATATGTTTTTCATAAGGAAAACAAGATATATGAATCATATAACTCCAGTATATGTAAATCGATGGAGAGCAGATGACTGCTTGCGATCAGGTTTTTATTATTGCATACATACATCCGAAATATCAGTTTAATATCTTGAAAAATAGTAGTACTTCATGGAGAGTAGCTACTTTAATATAGGACTATATTTTGAATGTTTATATTTGATTTTAGTGTTTTAAATTTTATCTATATTCGGGTATTCGAGCTGGTGGTGGTATTGGTGATGAACTTGAATCACCTAATGATGATCCACTTGAATTATATCGAATTGTTTTTGATATAATGTTCTTTTTCTTTATTATTGTTATTCTTCTTGCTATTATTTAAGGTAAAATTGAATTAAGAAAAAAAAATTTTTTTTTTCATGTTTAATATATTAAATGAAATTTTTCAGATTTGATTATTGATGCTTTTGGTGATTTTCGTGAACAACTTGATTCAGTGAAAGAAACACTTGAAGTAATGCATAGATTTATTTGTTGTTTTTTATCTTATCTCATAGTTATATTTTAGTCAAAATGTTTTATTTGTGGAATCGGCTAAGATTATTTTGATAAAGAATCGCATGATTTTGAAGTAAGAAAAATTGATCTATGACAAAAAAAATAATTTCGAATTTTTTCTTTTAGACTCATATACAAGTAGAACATAAGGGTGTGGGTGTGGAGTGTGGGTGTGGAGTGTGGGTGTGGAGTGTGGGTGTGTGGGTGTTGGTGTGGGTGGGTAGATGTGGGTGGGTGGGTGTGGGGTATGAGTGTTGATTTCAACTATGGTCACGCCCACACCCACACCCACATCCGACCATTGACCAAAAACTGTATCAATCATTTTAACAGATGGGCGCATACCAAATTGTTTACGTGATTCACAAACTTCGAGTTCAGTAATACCACAATATTTACTAATTTGTTTATCAGAAAAAACCCAAACATTTTGCTTCAAAAGTGCTCGATCTTGAATAATGGATGAATTAAAACGATGAACAAGAAATTGAATAATTGCTTGAAATTGATACAAAAACCATCGATCAATTTGTGTTAATTGATAAAAACGTTCAATTGTATAGCCTTGATGAAAAGCTGTTGCTAATATAAAAACATTGACATCAGTTAGAGCACTTATTTCCTATAATAAAATATAAGAAAAATTCGAGCTAATCTTTAATTAATATTACGTTATCGGTGATTGTTCTTGCATATGAATCAAAACCAGTGAAATTTTGATCAACCATTCTTAAACATTTTTGAAATGCTTCGTCAAATGATTTGCTAATAGTCATAACTTCAACACTTTTCACTAAAGAATAATCAAAAAAATAAAACAAAAATTTTCTTTATTTAATTAAAAATCATTACTAACTCGAACTTCCAATTTTATATGAACATTGAACAAATTTTCTTAAATCTCATGGTGGAATTTTAATTGCAACATAATCAAGAGTTGATTCAAAACAAGCATATATTTAATGTATAATACGATTTTTTAAGTCAACTAAATTCATTCCAAGTGCAAGTTTAGCTGTTATATATCCTAATGAATAACCCGTTGCCTTTAATGCCAATGCAGATGAACGAATTAAACATGCATTTACTTTAATTATATAATATTCAATACATAGTGGATTTAATGAAAATTGTATATTGCATTGACCAACAATACCCAAATGACAAACAACTTTTATTGATACACTCCTTAATAAATTAAATTCATCACTTGATAATGTTTGACTTGGTACAACAACAATTGATTCATCGGTATGAGATGCTGTTGGATCAATATTTTCCATATTATATACCATAATACAATTATCAGATTAACCTCGAACAACTTCATATTCAACTTTTTTCCAACCTTTAAGTGATTTACAGGATGTGGGTGTGTAGGTATGGAGGTGAATAATAGAAAAACTACACCCACACCCACACCCACACCCATAAATTGAACAATTATATCATTTATCGTGTGATAGTATGTTATGTGAAATGGTACAAGTGGTACAACAACTTGCATTTTGAACTGCTATTTTTTTTATGTTATAAAACAAGTAGTACAACAAACACTACAATACGAAATAAAACAAGAAATAATAAAATTGAACAATTACATCATTTATCATGTACGTTCTGATGATGGCCTCTTTATGGCTGAAAATTCAACATATAAAAAAAAACTTTTTTTTAAAATTTTTTCATTTATTACTTTATTGCTATTATTTTTATATATTTTTTTCTATTTGACTTTCATCTACTATAACCTGATTGTTCATTGTCTTTATAGCCAAACAAATGTGAGTACATTAAAAATTAAAATGCAAAAAAAAATTAAAAAATTAAAAATAGATAAATCAATGATTAATATATTATCATATCTTTGTTACATTAAATACGATTTTGTTATGATTGTCTTTTATTATATATGTAAAAAATACATGTTTTATAAATTTATTATATAAATATTGATACATATTTTTTTTTGTGGTTAAATTGATTATTTAGAAAGCTGCTCTTATGAGTTCCCCTTGAGTTTCATATTTCTTATGCTACACTATGAAAATAATTACGCATTCAAATGAGAATTTTCTATTTCTAATGTTTGCTGACATTATTTTTTAACGGACTCATGCAAAATAATGGATATCTTCAACTATACACATATTTAGAAAAAGATGGCTCTAATTTCTTTCATCTACCTTTTCTAATCGTTTTCCTAGCATAGAGAAGGTTTGCTTATTATGCTTTGTTACGGTGCTTTGATTTAATCATCATCACTTTGATATTGTCTTCCTCATACCAATGAAAAACGGCCAATAATTAGAAGAAGTAAATGCCAGCTAATTTCTATTTTTCATTATCGCGACTATCAACAACAGAAACATACGTCTAGATAAATAACAGTAAGGCCGTTGCAAATGACATTCTGTACATCAAATAATTATTGCATATCCATTGATACTTGAATGATAATATCAAGAATGATGTAGAATCGTTTAAAAGAAATGGTCATTCAACAAGAAAATTTATTTAAAGAATATTTTTATTATACAAAAATTAGCTAACAGAAAAAAGAAGACAACATCAAAAAATGGAACAGAACGAGATAGAGGGAAAGAATAAGAAACAGAATAAATGAACAATCTTTTCGCTAGGAAAACGAATAAGAAAGATAGTTAAAAGGATAGATATTATCTTTATTAACACAAAAGTAGTAGTCTGTGTGTGTTTTAACACTTGTTAGCAATCAATTAGTGAATGACGAACATGGTGCATTTCAAAATAGTTCACAACATATACAATGAAATTGAAACACAATTGCATTTTAACATATGAAAATCTAATAATTTTAAATATTCGAAAGAAAAAAAAAGAGTTCGTTGATACGATCTATTGAAGATGGAAGTTTGCTATTCAGTGATGAATGTTATAATATTTTTTTAAAATAGTTTTCAGCGTGTGTTCATGTCCAAGAATTTTAGAAAATTCTAACTATTCTGTTGACACCCATACATTCATGAATAGCATATTCAATATGTAGAGTTCGATATCGATTTGGTTTCGGTAGACTACAAACATGTGTACCTCTATGAAACAGTCCTTCGTGATGATCCGGGTAGAGTTGTAAAAAGAGTCCTATATTCCAATCATTACTTTTTGAAAGAGTTGTATCTGGATATTGTTGAAGCATAAAAGCGATTGCCATCTCTAATGTTGAATCATTCTATGAAATGTTATTTAGTTCAATATTGACAAAGGTGTTTCGGAACCAATGTTGAAATTTATCTTTAATGTTAGTTACACGAATATTTTGAATTTGATGGAATGTAAATAAAGAAGAGTTTAGGAAGGATTGAAGTTCCTTTTTTATATAAGCTCATGAATGAATAACATTCGATGGTGATAAGATAATAGAAAATAATTGTTTATTTTATTATGTAAAATGGAATCAGCCTTTGTTAAATATATAGTTTCAATTAAAAGAATATGAACTTGGAATTCATTTGCAAATAAGATTGTAATTAGTGCTGGATATTTATTCGTATGATAATACTTTGTTTGTATAATAAACTGTTTTGCTTTACTTACAAGACGAATCAATTTCAATATCGTATCATATGTTGTTGTGTGATTTATATAGTACGGTTTTTTTCGGTGTAATCGGTTCAAATTTAGGCAAATTGATTAAATTTTGTAGCATATTTTGTTGTTTATCCATGCTGTTACTTTTAAATTCGATCTATGAGTTTTTTCTTTTTTGTAACACAGTAATAATTAACGTGATTTTTCTTTTTTTTAAACGATATTTAAAGGAAAGATGAATAATGCTAAGAAAGAAAGAGAAGAGAGAAAAGTGAGACAGAGAGAAGCACAAGAGACAAGTCGAACAAATGGTTATTGTTCGTCACATAATGGTTTATATCATTAAGCGAAGAGAAGATAAGGGATGATGAAGATGAGCATCACGATAATTATCAAGATATAAATGAATAATTTTTAAAAATATTCATCGATAAATGATCTTACATTTTTATTATTGTTCTTTCTACACGAAAGGACTTTAGCGCAGAAAAAAGTATCATGATCGAATAAAAGTCTGAAAAAGAAACCCAGAATCAAAGCATAACGAAAACATAACAACTGACTTGAAATTTTAGATCTTGTGCAGAATCGATATAAAACACATCATTCGATAGAGCGTGAAAAACTAAGTATTCCGTATAAATTTTCAAAATTGGGTATATTATAATTCGCAGCAGACTTTTTTCAAGATACTTTTAAATATGACAATCGTTGTTGTCCTTTTTTTCTTTCTGTTGTCTTCTCTCTTAAGCGCACTCCATGTCTCCGTACACATGCACAAGATAGAAAAAACGGTCACTGAATATAATTTAGATGAATCGTTGACAATCTTAATATTATCTAGAAAAAATAAATGAATCATCCAATATCATATTAAAATTAAATGAAAGAAGGGGTGGGTGTGGGTGTGGGAGGGTGGCTGGGTGTGGGTGTGAATACGTGCATTTCCTTCAACCACACCCACACCCACACCAACATCTACATCCAACACCCCACACCAACACCCACACCCAACACCCCACACCCCACACCCACCCTTCATTTAGTATCATATTTATTTCCTTGTAAACATTCATTTAGATTTAAACTACCAATTAAATGCTGAATTGAATATGAATTTTGATCTGTATGTCTATTTGTTGATTTCATAACATAATTATTTTCATTTAAAAATTCTTCCGGATTTACATTGACTTTTCTTTTAACACGTTTCTATCTATTAACAAAATCTAATCGAGTTAACATAAGAGTTGGATTGAATACATCATTTGAACCTGATATGTGAAGCAAACAAATGAAATTTCAATTTTCATTTTAGTTATAAACTTACGTTTATGCTTAGGAACATGAATAGTTTTCAATAAAGACTTTCGAGTTGACGTTCGTTGTATGTACGACATAATAATTTTTTTATACTCATGCAAAAAAAAAGAATAAAACAATTTCAAATAAGAAAACTAGTTGTTAGAAGTAAGTCAAGCTTGGTATGAATCACTTGGTATGAATCAGACTTCAGCCGACAGTTTCTCGCGTGTTGAATTTTAATGTGAAGAAAAATCTCAACAGATAGATGTTCTCTTCGATCGTATCGATTTTAATGAAATCTTTTTATAATTTTCGTTACTTTTTTATTATCATGATGTAACATCGCCTTTTTTTTACAATTATTATTAAAACGAAAACAAGATCGTTAAAATAGAAAGAAAAGGACATAAACAGTTGCTTAAATAAACAAGAACATTTATTTAGATAATTTTAAACATAAATATAACAAAAGTCTATATAATAATCATAGACAGCTACATTTGTCAATGAATTCATTACCATTGAAGACTGAAAATTTTCTGTATATGGTTTCGCATATCGAAATATTCTGTCGATCAGATCCAGATCGACTATTTGATGTTCGTATGATCCAGTTAATCGCCCCCCCCCCCCCCCCCATAGACGATGATAGACGTATCGGCACTCTAATTTAGATTTTCGATTTCGAATCGTTTTTTTTTTATAAATCTCGGTCTTGTAATACTTTATATAAGTCTCTATGAAAGACCATCAGAAATACTTGTAGAGGATCCTTCTATAAACTATAATTTTTCCCTCGTAACAAAATATAAATCATGTTCATTTTTTCGAATTGTATTATAAGTGACCCAGGTTAAAACATGTTTACTCGTTGTATCGTCTATTTTAATTTTATTTATTATGGCAATTTCTGCTGAAATTTCCTTTGAACTCCATAATACAATCGACTGGTGGAAATCGAGATCACGAAGATGCATAACTACTTGCATAAGTTTATCTTTGTTCATATTCTTTCCCAGCCTTACAATACCACGTGCAGTTAATGATAGTTTCAAATCAGTTCCACGAGTATGCCCTTCATCAAAATAAACAAATAATTTCTTATTTACAATATGGCACGTAGATATTTTTGACTATCACAGAACGAACATCATTGAAATATTAACGTATTCGGTCTAAGAAGCAGATACGAAATCTGACTAATTTCGTTATAAATAATTAAACTGCAATAAAATATCAGTTTATCAATTTATTAGAAAGATGTTAATTCAAAGAAGTACTTCAAATAGAAAAAAAACCCCGACTAATTAAAACTAATCTTGTAAGATTACGTTTTTCTTTGTTTGCCTCTTCCTATTTCACAAAATTTAATCACTAATCTTACTAGCAATACAAAATATAATTTAAAAAAAGCATTGTATATAAAATATACTTAGTAACCTATAATTGCTATGATGATTGAAATCAAAGAGATGATTGAAGAAGCTATATTTTAGAAGTTATCTTTGTATCGTTCTAGATAAACTTCAATAAAACATAATGATAAACTATTATAATGATAATTCAAACGTAATCTGATTGTGTTCAGAGAAAGATTTCAAAAAACCTACGAATATAAATTTATTGACTCATGTTTTTAGCATGAGTGAGACTTAATCTTCTCCTCAAAAATTCATCTTGGCTCAAGAACATTCAAATTGCATGAACTTTTCAGAATATATTGGGGCTGTCGTGGAGAGATTATGATTGGCAACCCGACATTTTCTGTGCACCTTCATTCTAAAGACTCAGGTTTTTTTGTTTGGAAAGAACATATCTGGATGCAGAGTATGACGGAACTCTTTTTTTTTATATTCCTACTTTGTGCCGAGAAGAACAGGGATGAAAAATTCAATGTCTGGAAAAACTCTCAATTATAAAAGTACTCTTTAATATAATAGTAACAAAGCATAATTCAAAAAAACGTATTTTGTCATGCTCTTCACCTTGACATACTTTTTTAAACAAATCAAAGTCATTAACTACAACGAAGCCCTTTCAAGGATTCCGAAATGCGCGATCAACACAACATAAAAAGAGAAAAAGCAAAACAAGATTATGCAATTTATCTGAAAAAGAAGTATACTTATCTAGCGGAAAATGACGGAAATTTTCGGAATAAATGAAGTGTCAAATGAAAAAATCATGTTATTTATGAAAGATCGAATCTCAGGCTATCTTCCCATGCATTTATCTCAATTTTCATGTTTTTCACGAAAATTGACTTTTTGAAAAGGAATGAGAGCTTAATGAATGTTATCCAAAACATGATAATCAAAACAAAAAAAACAATATGGAAAATAAATCTGAAATTTTTTTCAATATTTTAAAAGCGAATGCTAAAGAAATATATGTTTTTCTAACTGTTAGAAACTTTCAACTGTATTCAAAAAACTGATGAAAGTGATAGTCCACAAGCAAAATTTTGAATACAGTTTAAGTTTTTTCTTTGTTGTTGGTTTGAAAATATGCAACAGATGAATATAAATTATTGTTCAAATTATCCGAGATCTATCAAAAATAACTAAGCATCAGTAAATCATTCTATACAATAAACGACAATGTGTAAAATCAAATCACAAATCAAAAGAAAAAACTATAATTTATTTATATCAAATGAGTCTATTAAAGTAAACTGATAAACAAGTTAATTAATCTTAGTAATCAACATATGCTTGATTTTATTAGATAATTATGAAAGAACAGAAAAAAAAAATTATTATTTAAATAATAGAATACTAGAAGTTTATTTTTTATGCTCATGAAAATTATTGCTAATCAGCTTGAATATTTTTCAATACGGAGGAAAAAAAATTAAAGACCATTATAAGATAAACGATATTCAAATTACACGAATACGAAAACATTGACAATAATGAAATTTATCTTTTAAGATTTCTTTTTTTGTTTTTTGTTCTTATAATGGATAGCAAATGATTCAATTTGTTTGATAATTATGGTTGTTTAGCTTTTAAATCCGATGGAAGAATACAACACGGAATTTCAACCATTTTATGTAAATTTGCATTATGTCGTTTATTATAAATATCCAAAACTTGTTTTTGTCGATCAGTTAATGTGCTTTCTCCTTCCTTTGTATTACTTAAATCAAGATGATTCATAGCCCATTCAAGTTCATCATAAGTAGCTCCAATTTGATCTTCATCTGTTCTTGCATCACCAAATAAACCATCAGTTGGTGGTGCTTTAATTATATCTTGAGAAACACCTAATGCAGCAGCAATAGCACGTACTTCAGATTTCATTAAATCAGCTATTGGACTAATATCAACACCACCATCACCTTTAAATCAAATATAGACTTAGGGTTTTTACGAAAAAACAAAAAAAGCTTTCTTTTCATTGATGTTTACCGTATTTTGTAAAGAACCCAACACCAAAATCTTCAACTTTATTTCCAGTACCAACAACAAGATAACCTTTAATTGAAGCAAAATAATATAAATTAACCTTTTTAACAAAAACAAATAGAACTTAATAAATAATTGATAAAATCTAAAGAAAATAATCATCTTACCATTCTTAAACGTGATCTCATATTAGCAAATCCAACTTCTGTATAAGAATTAATCTCATCGACCTCACTTTTTTTAACTGTTTTTTCAAATGTTTCAAAAACATCAGTTAGATTAACTTCAGCACCTGTCACATTCGGATAATTTGATGTAAGCCAATCAATATGTGTTCGACTACGTCGTTTTTCACTTGATGCTTGTCGAATTGGCATTTCAATAACAAGTAATGGTAAACCAGTACGAGCACATAATGTTGATACTACAGCGGAATCAATTCCACCTGATACACCAACAACAAAACCTTTTGCATGACTTATTTTTTGATAATCATTCAGCCAATTTACTATATATTCAATGACTCGTTCTGTTTGCATTCCAATCAAATCTGAAAATATTATACACGAAGTCTAAAATTTGACAGAGCACTAAAAGTCAAAAAAAAACAGTCATTTGTATATACTCAATCGCAACAATTATTTTTCTTTTGTCATTGTTCGTTATCAATGATTCTTGGCTACATAGATCCATTAAAAAACAAAAGAAATAACAACACATATCACATAAACCGATACAGAAAGAGAATGAAAGAAAACAAAAAAAAAAAAGATTTACAGATCATTTCTGACTAGAAAAGAAAAATCAATATGCGAACGATAAGCGTTTTAACATTCAAGTTCAATATAATCGATCATTTGCTGTCGATCCTAAATAGAAATAATAATAAATTTATTTGTTTAGCAATAAAAATTTTGGTTTTTACGTGCATTTGTCGATCATTTTAAGATTGACATTAAGCAGGCTAGTGAGTAGCAGCCTTTTTTTATTAAAAAAAAAAAATATTAATTACCAAGGAAACATACACCATCAGCACCACAAATCCAATGAGAAGAGAAAACGAAAATACAAATGACTTCAAGAAACAACAAAAACCAACAGTAAATACACCGGAAAAAAACTTCTCATAATATATTGCACGAAGAATAAAATGAGTGTTAAAAAAAAAAGAAGCAAGAGCAAAACAAGCAGCGAAGCAACAAAAAAAAATATATATATATTGTGAACGCTTATGCAGAAGTGCAAAAAAAAAATGATTGAGTCATTGAACTGTTTAATAGGTCACCAAATAATTAAAAATTTTGTTTAAATACAAAAAAAAAATATTTATTTTGAAATTCATTTAGTATCACAAAGAAAAAATTGCTGTATCAGAACTTATTTTATAAAAATGTTTGTTTTTTTTTCGTTGTATAAAGATATTTTTATAAAAAAAATAAATTAGTTAGATTATTATAATGGTGACCAACAGTACAATGACTCATATGTAAACTAATTCTATCACAATTTCGAACAATCCAATACTTCAAGAGGATTTATGTGTATTTTACAATTACAAGCGGTAGTCGTTGGAATTCTTTCCAGACTTACATTAGTATTATTGTTATTATTTCTTCTTGATTTTATAGCAACAAATGATCCATCATCAAATGTATCATCAAGAATATCGTTAAAATGTTCTTGTCTTCGTCTAGATGTTTCTCTTGTTTGTTGTGATGTGTCATATTGATCACGTACAAAATTAACAAATACATTATCAAGTGTATTTTGTGCTACGCTATAGTCAGTTATACGTTCATTAATTAATAAATTTTCAAGTTTAGAAAAAATATCTTTTAATGAAACATGTATTTCAGCTATTTCATATTGTAATATATTTATATGACGTTCTTTTAAAATAAAATTTGTTGAAAAACAATCAAGAATTGTTTGATCTAATGTTGAATTTAATGAAGATTTTAAACGAATTTTTATTGTATAACCATCACCGAAACGATTTTTTAAATGTTGTGTTGAACCAAGACAACGAAAACAACCATTTACCATAATTGCAATGGATGAACAAAGTACTTCACATTCTTCCATACTAAAAATTTCATTTTATAATATTTAAATTTTTTCTTGAAATTATCAATATTTTCAATAAGGAAAATGTCATACAAAATCTATTATTTATTTTTGATCAAATAATCGGAAAGAAGAAGAATAAAAATAAATATTATTGAATTTAAAAAAAAAGACCTTTTTTTTAAAATTTAGTCACTAAATATTATGAAATTATATAATTATTCTATCGTTGAATTCAGATATGTTAATGAAATAATATACATAAATTTCTAGATGATTAATTAAAAGCACTTTCTTTTTTGCATTTTTGACATTACATAGACCAAATACTGACTCATTTTTACAAGCATCATTAACTTTTTCTTCAATAATTATCCTACAATCATCGATTTTTGATAGCACTAGTTTCACAAAATCGCTAGAATGTATAGCTGATGAAATGTTTGGTTAATGTGTTTTTCCTTCAAATTCAATTCGTAGTTATCCTTTTACAATGCTGACAACTTTAATGAATACGTGATTCAGCTGTAAAAAAGAAAAACATTTATATTACTCTGAGTTGCTAAGGAGCTATTTAGATTTTTTTTTCTTCGTTCGAACCTTTGAAACACTCTATATTTTTCGATGATATCTGCTATTAATTACAACATTTAATCTATTATGAATAATAAATTCAATTGAGATAATAATTCTTTTTTTCACTTTAAATAATAATATTATTATTTGAAAATATTTCAAATAAATTTACCTATGTGAAGTAAGTATAATTGATTTTCCTTCTTTAACTAAACGTCTAATAACATTCCATAAAAATCTTCGTGATGAAGGATCCATTCCACTTGTTGGTTCATCTAAAAATACAACAGATGGATCACCAACAAGTGCCATAGCTGTTGATAATTTTCTTCGATTTCCTAAAGATAATTTTCCAACAGGTATATTTAAATATTCACAAAGATCTAAACGCTTTAATAATTGATAAACATGTTGATCTTCATTATGCCAATAAATTCCTCTTAAACGTGCCATTAATAACATATGTTCAACAGGTGTTAATTCATCAAAAAGTGCATCAAATTGTGGACAATAACCAATATATTTAAAAACTTCTCGTCGTTCTTTCATACTATCAAAACCATGAATATGTGCATAACCAGCTGTTGGATAAAGATCACCAATTAACATTCGAAATGTTGTTGTTTTTCCAGCACCATTAACACCACATAAACCAAAACATTCACCAGAACGTATTCCCATACATAAATTATTAACAGCAATTAATTTTTTATGTTTTCTTGTACGATAACATTTTGATAAATTTGACATAATTAATATATTATCATTAATTGTTTTATTTAATATTTGTCGACGAATTTTTGCAACATCTTCATCTTCATCTAAATGTGAAAATGGTAATGCATCGGGAATTGTTGGAGAATAAAAAAATCTATATTCAAGTAATAATGTTAATATCCAAAATACAAAACCACATATTGCCATTGAAACTAAATTTGATACTGTTATATCCCAAATAAATGGTGTACGAATACGATCATTTAAACCAGTTTTTTTATAAAATGAATTATAATAATCCTATTTAAATTAAATATAATACTTGTTATTTATTATAGTCAAGTGATTATTATAATTAGAGTTTATTGAAGACTAGAACTAATCGATTCCAAAATTTTCGGATACATACTCGATTAACAGAAATATTTCAGACTCGGATTAACTCGAAACTTCTTGCTGCAGATATACTGTATTTTGATAGTATTTTTAAATTTAATGCTGTCGTCCTTTACAAGTACAAACGAAAAAATTGATTTTCAAATTTTGACTTGAAACTTTATTCAGAGATAGGCCTTAACAAAGAAGAGTTTATTGTAAAAGTTTTAGGTCTTTTGATTCGCTTCTATTCTGATATAAGAATATCGAATATGTCAATGTATATGAGTGATGTAAACGATATACTTTTACTATTAAATGTATCTTAGAATAAGAACAATGAAAAGATCTGAAACTTTTACAATAAACTATTCTCATGAAGGACTATTTCTAAATAAAGTTTCAAATTGAAATTCCAAAAATTAGTTTTCTTTTTGTATCTGAAGAGAGCATTCCAATATTAACTTAAAAAAGATCACCAAAATGCAGTATCGATGCACCAATAAGCTAACGATCCAAACTCTTTTCAGACTATTCATAACTCATTAATATCTGTATGATACACATTATCTGAAGTCAAAAGAGATTAATTCGTTGAAAAATTTTCCTCATAAGCGCGTTACATCACAGAATAAAAAACAAATGAAAAAAGTTTTTTTTTTTTCTTGTTTTGAATTAAATGAACTTACATTATAAGCAATATCAATTAAACCTCTTCCCAAACAATAATTGGGAAAAATTTTAAAGATTTTTTTCACTGTACTTGTAATAATACTTAATGTTGATGTAGATGGACTACCAAGTGCAAATATTTCAAGAAAAAAAGATGTATATATACATGTAATACCACTAAATAAATTAATAACAATTAAAAATATATAAGCATTACTTGGTTCACTAAATCGAAAACTAAATGGATACATCACAGGTATAATTGACCAACCATACATAAGAAATAAACTAATAACAGCAAGAAAATTTTCTCCTTCAACATAAGCAGGTACATTAAATAAACGTAAAATAACTATGACACAAGTAGCAGGTAATAAATAATTTAAAAGATCCCAAACAAAATTTGTTAACCAATAAACTAATGGAAAAAGACCATTTATATATTGAATATGTTTTGATTTTGTTGCACGTTCATAAACAAGAAATAATGTAAATGATGCTGGAACAAATGACATTGCTACAATAATAAAAATTGAAATAACAACATCAGATCCTTGTAAAATAAATTCTGTTGATAACATATTATTTGTTTCATTCATTGGATCTAAAATTATTTAAAAAATAAATTTTTTCTTTTTTTCTTTTTATTCAAATGAAATTATTACAAATCAAGAAGAGATTTGTTTTTCTTCTTTATAATTTATAGAAAATATTTCTTTTCATTTTTTTTTCTCAATGGCAAAAATTAAACAAAACAAAAAAAGGAAAGAATTTCACTCAATAACTTTTCCTAGGTAAATCTATTTGATACAGACATTGACTAATTTTATTCATCCAAATAAATTCAATTGACAAAAGATTTCATAAAAAAGTTCATGAAGATATTTATATTGTTGAAACAAATTTTTATTACAAATAGACAAAATGATAGTGGAAAATTTTGGTTTTTCAAGAGTTTATCTTTAGACAGAATTTTAATTAAATTTTCAATAATACTTGTTCCAATGAGATTTTATTTCTGTTATTTAGTCATACTTCAAATCATCTTTATTATTATTGAAGAGAAAAATTCAACAAGACAATTTTTTTTTATTTTTAGGCATGTACTTGGATTGATTTACATCTTTCAATATTTTAAGATGACTAAGAAAAGTCACACATATGAAACATTGTTTTCATTTGAAAATATACCATTTTATAGAGTTGAATATGCCAGAAATAAACCTGACAGATTCACCATGATTTTCTATTTGTTTTTTTTTCGAATTATAATTATTCTCTTAGAATCTTGATTATTAGCTGACTTTTCGACCATCAAGAAGTATGCAATACTTAAGCTTAAAGAAAATGAATTCGTTATCGATAAAGGTGTACGCTGATGTAGGAATCGATGACGGTAACTATGGAGATCTCAGACTTCAGCTGAATATGTTTAACAGTTTTTTTAGCTTTTGGCAGGGGTGATCACCTTTACACCTCAAATTCTAAAGACATTGAACTTCAAAAATAAGTAATTAGAAAAGCGTGTTCCTCTAACATTCGATATCTGGAGAATTCAAATCATTCTTTTATGTCGAAATTTTAAGTATTTTCTAACACTCACTTATTCAGTCTACAGACAGACACAAAGTTATATAAAAACTATTAAATTTGAAAATAATAGAGTACGAAAATAAATATTTTTTATTTCTATAAAAAAAATATGTTGATATATATTTTATATACTTACGATTAAATGTAGTAATTCCATAAGCAGAAGGAAGACCTTTTTCAAAAGGTAAATTAGCTCGAAGAATAATATTTGACATAATATTAATATATAACGGTAAACTATGATAACCTTTATGATTAGTAAATATTCTTGCAATATTTTTTACAGCTAATTTATGTAAAATTTGATTATCTTTATTAATTGGATAATCATTAGGAATATAATCTTGTATTAAACCAAAAGATAAACCTCCATAACGATCTAAACGATGATTATCTGTTGTATATAAATAATAAAGAATTTCATTTTGTTCTTGTGTTATATTTAATGTTCTATCATTTGTTATTAAACGATGTGATTCTGGTTTAAAAAATGATGGACATATAAATCTTGATTGACTTGTTGAACATTGACAAGGACTATAATATTTATCTGATAAAGTTACAATTGTTTGATAACTTTGATTAAAATATGTTTGATTATTTTCAAACATTTTTGACCAATTAATATCATTTTCTGAATAAGATATAAAATCATTATGATAAACTTTTCCACATGATGAACCAGTTAAATTTTCAAATTTTAATATTGTTTCATTCATATATGGATTATTAAGTAAACATGTTGAACCAATACCTGATGGATAATCAATTGTTTTATATAAATCATATGGATTTGCATTGAAATTTGAAATTTGAGATATATTTCTTAATTTATAATTATTTAAACCAGATACAGGAGTATATAAATAATTTAAATGTGAAAACATTGATGTTGATAATAATATTCCAGGTGGATCAGCAAAACCAGGTGCAGTTAATGCAACAGTCATTGCAACAGTTATAAAAAATGCAGGTAATAATATTTGTGTTATTAAACCACGCATATTACGATAATTAAATATAAAACGTTTTATTATGATTGATAATGCTTGTTTTGCATAAAGATGTGTTCCAGTTACACGATCTTGATTAGTATCTTAAATAATCAATAATATAGAAAAGAAGAAAAAAAAAACCTAAAAATATTTCTCATACTTAATGTTGATGTTGTTGCTGTTGAATCGCTAAATATAAAGAAAAAAAATGCAATAAATAATAGTAGATTTCTAATTAAAATAAAACTTACGACGTTGATGACGTTTCTGTAGTATTTTCTTGTCCTTCATTATTAGAATTAAATTGTGCTTCAGTTTCAGCTGCATTAGGTGATTTTTTATATTGTTCTGTAACTTTAAGAAAAACTTCTTCTAATGAAACATCTTGTAAACCATAACCACTTATTGATAATGATTCTTTTCGGGAATCAAGTATGGAAAAAAATTCTGGAAATGAATGACGACTTTTTAATGGTAAAATATATTGAAGTTCCCTTAAAAAAATAATTTTCTCATTAAATCAAATTTCAGCTTTCTTCAACTAACTTTCTTGTTTCTTCTTTAAGATATGCTTGTGGTATACATTGTGTTATAGTCGATGTAACATCATTCTTTGAACCCATCCATGGATCTACATAAAAAAACAAAGAACGTTTTTTAAGGATATTCTCATCTTTCATGATTCAAAATTTTTTGTGATCATTCTATAGTCTGAAGTAGTATCTGTCCAAAAAAAACACGAACCAATCCCATCTCTAGATCTCATTATCTCATAGAAGACAGCATCTGGGAACTTTGAGTTTATGAAAAATTTCCTTACCTTTTTTAACTAATGTTAAAACATAACCTTCACCAAATGTTGTTTTGAGAAAAAGTGATGTTCCACAACATTTTAATTGTCCATCTAAATAAAAAGGAAAACAAAAATAATTAAAGAGATACAACAAAAAAAAAAAAATAATTCCAATAAAATTTTACTTGAAATAATAGCAATTCTATCTCCAAGAACATCAGCTTCATCCATATGATGACTACTTAACAAAATAGTTCGTCCTCGTTTTAATTTTAACAATAATTCCCATATAGCACGTCGTGCATATGGATCAACACCAGCTGTTGGTTCATCAAGAATGATTGTTTTTGCATCACCAACAAAAGCCCTTTTGATAAGAAAAAAAAAAGAAATTTAAATTTGACTGAAGAAAAACAAAAAATTCCGACATACATTGCAACAGATAATTTTCTTTTCATTCCACCAGATAATGTTGAAACTGTTGCATTACGTTTTGATGTTAAACCAACATCAAATAACATACTAAATAATAAAAACAAATATATATATATATATTTTCTTCTATTCAAATGAAAAATTTATTTATTTACTTTTCAATCATTTTTTTCATTTCTTTACTTTGAACTTGTTTTAATTTTGAAAAAAATAATAAATGTTCTTCAACTGTTAATTTTTCAAATAAAACATTCTATTAACAAAACAAAATCATATTTATATAAAAGAAAATATTCTATATACATGTTGAGGACACCATCCAAGATTTTTTCGTATTTTATCCATATCAATATTTATATCTTGATCATAAATTGTTGCAGTTCCAGATGTAGCTGGAATTAGACCAGTTAAAATTGACCTGAATAAAGATTTTTTGTTTTTTGTATGTGTTTTGAAAGATTTTCTTTGTGAATATTTTATATAACTTACATTGTTGTTGTTTTTCCAGCTCCATTATGTCCAAGAAATGAAAGTATTTCACCTTCATATAAATCTAATGATAAATTTTGTACAGCAAATTTTTTTTTATCAAAAATTTTTGTTAAATTTAATAAACGAACACCAATTATTTGATCATTTAAATGTTCATCATGTTCAAAATAATCTAAAGAAATTCATAAATTTTTCATAACCAATGGTTAACCTACTTCTCTATTCGAAAATATATATTGTTAAACAATAAATATTTTTTTGTCTTTTTTTATTCTAAAGGATACTGTCGTATCAGATAGTAGATCTATCATCCCTACAATATGACAAGCAGTACCGCAGATCAACGCATTTTTTCATCCTCTACAAAATGACATAATAATCATGTTTATTTTTAACGTCTCTCTTAGATTAGACAGGGTTAAATCAGTACGATAATGTATCCACGTGACCCTGTATAATCTAAGAGAAAAGTTAAAAATAAACATGATTACTATATCATTTGGTGGAGAATGAAAAACTGTGTCAATCTACGCTATTACTTTTCATATTGGACTTATAAAAGAAAAAATACAGCTGTCATCCGACGAATGTATAATACTCGTTCTCTTGAAAATAACTATTTAACTAACACTATTTATGGACCATTTCATTCGTTAACGACTTCACTTCGCAACATTAAAACATGTGTATCTCGAAATAATGATCATTTCTAGAGCTTATTTTTATTCTTCTTCGGAATCTCTAAACGATGACAAGACGAAAGTTTTTATTTCAGAATTTGATAGGGTCTTTAGAAAGTCGCTTTGTTACAGGAAGCTTTTTGGAGTTCAATCTTCCTAAAAATTTCACCATAGATGTAGGTCTTGTCTTAGAGTCTATCCTGAAGTTTTCGGATCTTTTTCTCGTATAGTTAGAGATATATCCGCTAATTAATTCAAATTAATAGTCAACTGAAACAGCCAATATTTTTACATATGTCTATGCAAAAAGAACTTATTCAGAAAAAATAACTTCCGATCTGCGTCTCCAATGAACTATTTCTATTTAAAAAAAAATAGTTTTCTAATTGATAAACTAAACTTTAAATGAAAAATTATAATATCTATGATAATACCTTGATTTCTATTAGGATCATTGGCTATTTGATTTAAGGATGATGTTGACCAACGAAGATTATAAGACGTAAGACGTTTTCTACATATAATCCATCTAAATAAGTTAATTTTTTTTAATTTTTTTATCCAATTAGGTTCATTATATGTTTCGCCAGTCCAATAACTAATCGTAAATGGAAAATACCATTTCTTTGGTATTCCATATGTACCTTTAAAAAAAAATTCGTTAATATTATCTTAAATTTCTAAAAAAAAATCTTTCCCCGGTACCTGGATAAACATTTTCAATATACCACATAAGAATAAGATGAATACATGTATCCAATAACATAAAAAGAACAGTTTCAAAACAAGTAAAATGATCACCTTCAACTGGACTATATCGAATATTATCAAATTGAATTCCTGTGCCAATATTTTCATAAAATGCAATATATTTAGCTCCCATACCAAAAGCACTTGTAGATAATAAAGACTAATAACAACAAGAAAAAAAAAAGATATAACACAATGACAATTTACATTCTCATTGATTTAATCTAATATTTTCTTTATAAAACTTACAGCTAACATTTTAGTCCATTTAGGTATTGTATCTTGTGCTAAATCTTCTCTTATTGATATATACATACATGGTACATAGGTTAATAAATAAATAATTCCTGAACAAGCAGCAGCTATTTTAGCTTTCGAATAAAAATCACTAACAAGAAATCTAAATAATAATTAAATTTAATTAGATAAAAAGAATATTTAAAAAGAAGATAAAAAAAAGACTCTATTTGACACATACGCAAGACTAATTGTCGAAAGAGCATAAATTTCAAAAATAATAAATATTAAAAATGGATTTGAATGCATAAGAACTTTTCCATAATATAAAATTATTGTTACAGCAATCATAACAACAGTTGTTTGACTAAATATTGTTATAAACCATGCAATCCAATGTACACCATTACTTAAACCCATAATTTTCATAACTTCTTTTAAACGAACTTCTTTTTCATAAACAATACTTTGTGTTAACATTGCAAATGCATATACCCATGATATTGTTAAACATAATGGAAGAGCATGTTGAATCATTTGAAGAAAACTAAATCATTTTTTGTTTCTAATTAAAAAACAAAGAAAAACTAAATAATTAATAATGATTTACTTGTCATATGTATAGCAAGGATAACTCATTTCTTGATAAAATAAACCAGGTTCAATTACTGGTCGACCAACTTGAGTATCAATTATTGCACGATCAATTACTTCCTAATCAATATTTTTAAAAATTATATTAAGTTTATTCGTAGATATGATTAATAAGTGAAAAAAAAATCATGATTCTATATTTGATCGTATATAAAATTATATGACAATTATTTGAAAAAGCTGTTTGTGCAACTCTTAAAGGATTCAAATGTGAAACATGGTGTAATTACTCTTATTAATCACAGTGATATTATTTTATTCGTTCTATTTCAGGATACATTTGTTCATCATACTTTCATTTAATCCTAGAAAAATGTTATTAGGAATATATTGCAATGAGACGTTATTTATGTACAATTTGTAATATGTCGTTGCTAAGGTATCTGTTGGTGGGGAGCTGCAGGAGGTGTCTTAATTTCTACTCCTGAAACGTCGATATTTGCTCAAAAAAATGACAGTGATATTTTTCTAAAAAGTTTTCTAAAAAGACGTATTCAGTGTATTCGATGTATACACTTTAACATAGCTTCAGACTCCATGAAACTTTCGTAGAATGTTTCTCTCTATCCGACATGTCTACTGGATTAGTGTAAATAAACGTAAATACTTCTGAACTGAGATATGGGTTTTCTAAAAACTCTTCGATCTTAAAGATTTTCCTCATTCTTTTGTCTGAGGATTTTTAAAATAAAATTTTTTTTGTGAAACACGATCTGCAAGGAGTATTGAAGTATATTGAATAGAAATTTGAACCCACTTACTCTCTGCCTCTCCACAACCTGTGACAGATATTTCGAGATCCTATTAGTAAGGGTTCATTATTTACATAAGTAATTTAGAACTAATTAATAACATATTAATATATCATTAGTAACTTATTAATGACACATTAATAAATAATCAATGAAAGGAGTGTTGAATGATATAGCAATAAAATGTGAACCAGTTCCCTCCGGCTCTACAGCCAGATATAATGGATGAAGTTTCCTATAGCGTCATAGAGCTTGACAGGTATTTCAATAGTTCAGTCTATATATCCATCAAGGACAATACGACCAACATGTGTGGAATGCTCCTTAACAAGTAGAACAGATCAATCGTGTTTCACATTTTAATCCTATAAGGATTACACTGAAAACTTTTCGATAAAAGATTAAGATAAGGGTCCCGTAATGCATTTTTCCAACGAAAATTGTTCTTTTATGAATTTTACTTTTTTCCCCGTCAATCTTTTTGTCGAGTACTGGAAATCACTATCGCTATAAAAGAAAATAAGCCATGTCTATGTACTCTATAGGAATTGCCTACTGTATCTTATACTTCAATACTCTTTTTAGATCATATTTCACAAAATATATAATATTAATTTTATTACCTGAATCCAACTAAATCCAAAATCATAATAAACAAAACCACTTTGTGATGGGGATGGTACCCAAAATCGATCTCTTGCACGTTTTGTTGATGGTGTTAATGAAGCATTTTGACGAATTTTATATATTGTATTTGGAGGTAATTTAGTATCATTTAAATGAACATTAGTAAAAACTACACTAGCTATAACTGTATAATTGTCATGATATGCTCGATGAAGAAAATATTCTACTAAATCATTTTCATTAGCAAATCCTTTAAATACATTTAAATTAATTCCCGAGATAAGACTTGTCCAACTACAAGCTGCTTTGTCAATTGTCGTTATTTGTTTCATATAATTATCAATTGATGGATCACTTAAATTTTTAAGTATATTAACAATTTTATTCATTGATGGTAAATGTAATAGAGGACCAAATTCTTCAACAAATTTTTTCATCTAAATTAAATATTTTTTATTAATTAGACAAAAAAAAATCATAAAGTTTTTTTTTTGTTCTTTATTTATTACTCGTCTTAGTGATTCAACTTTTTTTGCTGTACCATTTGCAAGAAAATATGTTTTAAGAGCATTTGATACATTTCTCCATTCATATGCATATTTAGTTATTGTATCAAGTAAAACAAATGTTGAATTTGCTTTCGATATAACCCCATCAATTAATGTTGAATTTGGTGAATATAAAACTAAAGAATTTCCATAAAGAACATAAAACAAAAGACCTAATTGTCGTTGTTGATTATCTGATATTCCTAATTCAGCTAAAGAAAATCGATGAAAAACTAAATTAATCTTTTTTTGTTTTTATTATAAAAATTAGAAAACAAACCAAGATCAGGTAACTGATCATCATCTAGTGATTGATCTGAATCAAAATTTATCTTGGGTTTAACACCACAAATAGCTTCTTGCATTCCAAGCCATAATGGAAAAAATCCTTTTTTATTTTTTAATTTATTCATTGCAACTGATTCCTGTAAATATACGAGAAAAAAACTTAAATATGAGTCTTACTATTTATTTCAATATCACAAAGAGAATATTTCATTCTTCTAGACTATGACTTTCTTCGAATATTAATTCAATATATTTTAAAAATAAGTTCAAGAGATCGAAGAAATTTCTATAGATCTTTTGTCATGTTTTATGCTTTGCATATTTTCTGACGATATGTGCTCTAGTTTTTCTTATTTGCGATGTATTACCATAAATGCAACAATCATCTTGCTTTTTACATTCGTATTTATGTGTTAAAAAAAGATCGTGAAATTCTGTACAAGTCGCAATATAATACATCCAGGACACAAGAAATATGTAGGGATTAAAACTAAAGCTTCCGAGTCCCGGACCAACCCAATGGATCACATTCTAAAAGTAGCGGCCAATTTATGACTTGAGTATGACAAGATAATTGTCAAGATTGCTTGAGAAATATGTGGAGTGTCTCAGTCGCAGAATAAAAATAATTGATAAAAAGTATCTCGTAGCTTTGGAGTGATTTTCAGATTTAGGCTAAACAGTTTCATTGAAATTATGAATACAGTTCGGATCTGGAAAAGTTTAGACGATCGGGCATGTGTCCGGGTCCAAAATTTTTACATTCAACAGGCTCTAATCGAGACTAAATAGTGACCGGTGAATTTAAAGTTTGTTTTTTTTTACTGCGAAACTCTCCTATTGATAAATTAAACAATTTGTCAGCTCGTATCATCGAATGAACTAATTCAAAATAAAAATCAAATCAAATCTCAGGTGAAATTCTCATTTTCATTTTGTAGTAACATGACACATAATTCAACGAAGGTATGCATAACGAAGATACAGAATAAATTTGAATACAAAATAGACTTGTGACAGCTTACAGTTCTAAGAACTGATTCTTTTTTTTGAGAACTGAGTCGAATGTCTGATTTTTTTTCAAATGTACTTGTTCTATCCATAATGGTAGTCTAGCAATTCTACTCAGTACTTGCTCTAGTTGTCAAAACAGAACTGATTACGATGTCCAATCCTTTTGAAAAGATCAGTTCACCAACATCAGTTCTTTTGAAAAGAACTGAGTGATTGACACCAGTTCAGTTCTTTGATCGGGATTTCTCACAGGTCTGATACGAAACGAAAAGTTGTTAGTAAAATCTCTATAGAATTTATATGAGAAACATATTGGAGCTGCTGGCATTGTAAATGAAGGGATTCATCAACAAATGTTTCGATTTATGAATTACGAACTAGTATTAATCCATGTTAGTGATCAAAGATGTTCATCGTATTGTGTTACAGGGAGTATAAAAGAAGGACTGAACAACTATTTAAAATTTAATCCTGCAATAGACTTCGCTTTCGAGGATATGTGTGTCCCGACGTATGAACAGAGATCAACAAAACTAAAGTGTTAGTCATGATCCGCGGAGAACGATTTTTTTCCTTTTACTTTAGTACTCTTTGTAGGGTAAAGTAAAAAATGGTCGATGCGAAAAATAGTCGAGAAATTTATAATAAAAGAATACAACTTTCTTTTTTTTAATAAAACCTTCAATTTAGACGAATAAGTTAAACCAATATAAAAAAGAAGACTGAAGACGCTATTAGCAAATTACGAATCACTACAAAGGAGCACAGGTTTCTCTAATACACGCACGATATAAACTAGAATTTCTTTTCAAAGCTAAAATTTTTAGGTTGTAGATGTGAGGGTGTATGTGGATATAGAGTGTAAGTATGGATAAGGATGTACGGTACGAGTGTCGATGTGCCGAAAGTGCAAGAAGACTCACAACAACACTCAAACCCACATATCCACGCCCGTCTTTTATTTTTATTTTTTCTGCTGCTTAAAAGTAAATGTCCTGAAAAATGGTTGACGTCCATTTTAGTTTTCTATTGTACTACCACAAAAATTAAAAGAACTGCAGATAATCTATGGGCTGATTTTTGTTTTATACAGCTGAAAGCCTTTGTTCTTTTATTATACATTTCTCGACTATTTTTCGCATCGATCAATTATTGTAGATCCTCTTTTGTGAAACACGATCTAAAAGATGTGTTGAAGTATATACGAGTAGAAATTTGGACCACTTCCTCCCCTTCTTCACAGACCGTGGGGCAGACGTTTTTGATACACGATTAGCAATCATATGTCGCTAACATCTCATGAGAATATATGAACTACTTTCTTCTTGTAGTTCTAAAGGATTAAGTAATAGATGATGAAAAAATAGGTCCCAATATAGTTTGAATAAAACAATCTTCTCGTGATTAGTAACAACAGCTACGTCGTGTGTCACATTGTAATTCCACAGGGATTGCACTAACAGCTTTTTAGATCTCGTAGATCATAAAAAGTCACTAGATACGTGCTTTCTGAGAGATTCAAATATTGAGGAAATACAAATTAAATATTTATCACAGAGAGAAATAAGAGCTTTTTCTTCCGTCGTAATAATAAGATCATGTTTCAAAATTTATCTTTGAAGATTTTCAGATTAATTTAATGTATTTACCACATTTCCAGAGAAAGCTACAGCTGGTAGTGGTGGTACTGATTTAGATATTTCAGTATTATTCTGTTCATTAATATAACAAGAATTTGTTCGAAGATGTTTGGCAAGTTCATATAAATCTTTTAAACCTTGTTCAAACATAGCATATTTTTCAAGCTAAAAATTAAAAACGAAAATCTTTTGAAAATAAAATTTCTAATTTTTCTTTCTTACAAGATTAGCATAATCATCAAGTTGAAATAACATTGATGATAATTGTACATGATCTAATTGCAACTAAATAAATAAATTTTTCATAAATCAAGTTTTAAGAAATATTACAAACAAAAAAAAAACAAAATTTACTATAGCAATAAGTTCATCATCTGATATTGAATCCATAAAAAGATTTGATAAATTTTGATATTGTTCATTTGACATATGACATAAACGATCTTGTAAATCCGTCTAAATTCAATTTTTAATTTTATTAAGAACAAAATAAAATAATTTTTTTTGTACTTTATTAATAGTTGTTGAATTCAATTGAAAAAGTAAATTAAATTTTTCTACTGAACAAAAAACTTCTTTTAATGTTTTCGGATGAAATAAAGTTATCTAAATAAATATAAAATAAATATTTAACTTAAAAAAAGAAGATAATTATTTACTTTAATAGTTTTTGCTAATAAATAAACTCCATCATTAGTTAAATTTACAAATGAATTCATTGAAATAATATTTCCAATTAATTGTGTTACATTGAAAAATTCTTCAGGTTGAATTGATGTTTGTAAAAGTGAATAATAATCAATGAAATTAAAATTTTCTTCCATATCACTTTGATTATGTTTTTTTGAATCTTGAAATAGATGTGGTAAAATATTTGGTATCTATTTAAAATAAAAGAATAATTAATTAATTAGATTCGATTCAATAGAAATAAGAAATATGGTTAGAAAGAAGAAGAAAACAAATGTTATTTCAGTGTGAAACATTAAAGAAAAAACGAAAAAAAAAATATTATTTATCATCTTTACCACGGCAAAAATTTCACCTACTGTTAAATCTCTTTTTTTCCTTTGCTGAAAATGATATATACATAAATATATTATTTTTTTGTTTTATTATTATTTTTTTCTATTGTTTTTTTTTCTTACTTGTTTAACATCTATAACTGTATTATTTAATAGATATTCACATTCTTCATTTGTATAATTAAGTTGTGTAGTCAAAAATGAACAAAATGTTGTAAAATTTTTAGTCAATGAATAAGTTAAATTTGATAAACAATCATAAACAAATGCCGGACGATCAATTAATGTTTCATACATATCAGGTAAAGAATCAATATCAAACATTGAAAAATTTTGTGTAAAAAATGGATTTGTTCGAGATATTCGATCAATTGTCATTAGCATTTCTGTAGATCTAAAAACAAAATGAATTTTGTTGTTTCCGTTTTTCTATTTAATTAAATTTCAATATACATACGTTCCATTAGGAAAAATACTAAAACCTTGTTCATTACTAGGAGCTGTTTTTGGACAAAATGATTGAAGAATCGAAAAAACTCCTGCTGATGGAAATGGCACAGCACGATATGTATGATCAAGAAAATTTGTAGTATAGTTGGCTAAAAATACAATAATGAATCTGTGTGTTTTTTTCTATTTAAAAAAAAAATTAAAGCTACTCTGTGGATGAAATGATGCTTGTTGAGTTTTTCGTATTGCAGTCATGACGAGAAATAGAACCAATGGAATTATAAGTTCGAATAGAAGGACGAACTAAGTAAATCAATTTTTTTTTCATAAAATTATTCTTATTGAAAATAACTTACGGGACTGCGTTTCTTTAAGATGTAATTTTTCCATAGAAGAACTTTAAGTTGATGAAGAAAAAGCATGTTGATAATGAAAAATATATAGGCTAAATTACTTCATCTAGAACAAATAACAAAAAAAAAATATATATATATAGATATTTTCTCTTTTAAAGACTAAAGAATGTTTGATTAATAGAAGAATTATTAGTCTGTTGATCATTCGATTCTGATTGTGTATGAAGAAATGATTGTAATAAACCAAGACCAGGACGATTATTCAAACCAGATTTAAATTGAGTTACACTACTTTCTACACATTGTTTATAAGTACTAATACAAGAAAGAAAAAAAAAGCAGCTTAATTAAATATTAATACTTAAAAAAAAAAGGATATCCGTACGATAAAAGTGATGGATGAATAAATTTTTTAAAATTTGCATTTGCTTCATCAAGTGCATGTAATTCCAAAAAAGATCCTTCACTTTCAGAAAATTCCTTTTAAAATAAAAGAAAAAAACGAATATTTTAACAAAATAAAAAATATACGAAATATTATTTATACGAACTTTCATTTGAACAATAAGAGCAACAAGTTTTGTAATCAATTCAAGATTTCCTTCATTAATAACCATTGATGGAATCTATACAGAGAAGATAAAATTAATTTTTATATTTTCTCGTCGATCTACATACATTCAATTTATTAACAAGTTCTTGTGCTAATCGTTGTGATCTATCACATACAAATTTTGTATCATTAAATACTACAAGTAATTGTTCATCAGTTACAATCTTAATTAATAAAAACAAAAAATCAAAAAAGTTTATTAAAGAAGTTCTCGTTTTAAAAAATATTACTTCTCGACAGATATTATTAATTTCATCAATAAATTTTGCTAAAAATTCATTTAATTTTGCTAACCATTGAATTAAATGTGCATAATCTCGTCGAAAAGCATCACTTAATGGAATTTGTCTACTTGTCTAAATAATTGACAATAATTAAAATAAAAATAAAACAAATTCTAACTTCAAATTCAGCTTGATCATTCATTTTACGTAAACTTTCAATTGAATCACGTTTAGCACAAAGTATTCGTGATACTCGAATCTAAAAACAAAAAAAAAGAAACAATTTGTCTTTTTAAAAAACTAAAAATAAATGAAACATACAATAAGATATAACAACCGATCAGGTACTTTAGTTATAACATCTGTCTTTATTGCCATTTCATCATCATCTGTTGTTTGAAGGTCTTCATCGTTATCGCTATTTACATATTCCTAAAACAATCTGTTCCAGCAAAAAAAAAAGAATAGAAAAATCATTTCTTTTTATACTTTATCTTTTTCACCAAATTTAATTGTTTTTAACTTATCCCCAAGGCCAACATGTTCAAGTGATTCTTCAGACTAAAATAAGAAATACGAATTTTTCTTTTTTTTTTTTTTTATTCCTTCAACATATTTTTTTTTCTCTTACATACCATAACATCATAATCATTGACATTCAACAAGCCAATATTCGAATCATCAAATAAGATTTTATATAATTGATTATTGTTTTCATCTCGAGAAATAAATTGTCCACGATATAAACCATATTGAGACGATCGAAAAAGTCGAACTAAAAAATCTGATTTATTTTTTCTTTTTCTTGTCAAAAAAAAAAAAAACAAACCAATAACACGAGAACCAATTGGTAATGGTGAAATAATTAAAGATGGAAGGTTATTGAGAAAGATTTTTTCTGATTGATAATGTGTTTTGGTTTCATATTGAAGAATACGAAGTAAATTTCGTTGTTTAGATAATTTAATTCTTTCATTTTTAAGATATGCTGATGATAATCTATTAACAAAAAAAAAAATAATAATAATAATTACTAATTTATTCTTCGTTTATTTTATACTAATAAAATTTACCTTCGAGGTTTACCAAATCGACGTCGAATTAAATTCCATTGATGTCGAGTAAATTCCAATCTTTTTTTTGAATTATTATTGTTGTTATTATTATTATTAAATTCCGGAAAAAAATATTCCATACAATTTTCAAATTCATTTTCCGTAGTAAGTAAACACCTTTAATAAAGGAGAAAAAGAATAATGTTGTCTCGATTTATGCATCATAATATAGAATGACATTGATTGTAATAAGAATATATAAAAATAAGAAGAGGAAAGGGAAAAAAAACCAGAAGAAATTTTTAATGAGTACTGGAGGAAAAAAATAGTAGCATACAGAGCTCATTTTTTGTTTGGTCGATGTCTTTGAGAAGAAAATAATAAACCATAAGTCACTATTCCGATATTTTTATGAATTAAAAAAAGGAAAAAAAAGAAAGAAAAACAAGTGACATTACACATTGTAAAATTTTCTTTACATCCTTGAACATCATCAAGGTTATTTTATAAGGTATTATGTTAAATGTACTTGCTAGTTTTATCAATTGTCTAAGGACATCTCATACTATTTAATCATTAGATATACATGTCTGACGTATGACCTTTTTGACAAGGCCAACAGAAAGTGAATACAATCATCAATTAGTTGATAATTTATTTAGAAAAACGAGCAAGTTTGGTCATTTATAACTCATAAAAATCGACACGATCCTAAAGAAAATATTTACTTTAATCTATCTTATCGAAGCATGTCATGGGTCTGAGAATATTGACAGTAAAAAAAAAACGTATGTGAGTATAAAGTTATGGGTGAGGCAAAATAACCCCAATTGCTGTTAATCGTTTACCGGTAAATATTTGTCGTAGAAACCCTCTTATTCGAACAAAACAGATCATTTACCTTGCTTTATGTTAACATTTTCTTTGCTTTACTGTAAGAACACAATTGGAAGTGAAAATAACTATTGAAGAGCAAAAAAAATTTTACTCGTAGAATTCTGTAGAGAGAACGATGAAACTTTTGGTTTGATAAAATATTTTAGGAATGAAATAAAAAAAAAAAAGAAAAATTACCAATCAATATCTGAATAAAACCATTCACAAATCATCCATCGTTGAGCTTTTGCATTCAATAGAAAATGTTTTAAATGATCAACATTTATTGTCTATGAAAAATTTCAAAGATTTATATTCAAATGTAAATCAAAAAATAAAATTAAAAATGCTAACCAAAGGAAATCTTGGGGATTTTTTGAATAGTATGTCGGTTGTTGTTGTCATATTTGAGTTACTCGTAATAAGAGAAAAAAAACAGCAGACATACAGACATGCGTCACTAGATACAATCGTTCTTTCGTTTTTTATTGAATTTATTTATAGACCATTCAAATTTTTATTCTCATCCTTCGATAAATTCAATTCCTAATTAAAAATTTTCTTTTTAGAAATTAAAATGATTCTCATTTTTTATATCAAGGAAAATAAAATTTCTTACAATATTATGCAATAACATTGAGAGTTGCGCATATTTATTCTGATTGGTTGAATAAGAAAATAAAGAGCGAAAATAAGAAAGACCTATTTAAACAAAGAATAAGGCAATCTAAAAAAGTATAAGGACATTTATCTTGATAAAAAAATTAAAAAACATGTCTGCTTCACATGATGATAGTCTTCCAGCTGAGGGTATGTTGAAATTTAAGATTTTTTTTTAATTAAAACATTGGTAAGATTATGTTTTGGTTGTGTAAGATTTAAATTATTATTTCCCTTCGATATATGTTTTACGTCATTTTCAATATGATTTGTTTTTAATAATTGATCATTATTTAAAAAATATTTAAGAAAATTTGCCTCTACTTTTGGAGATAATCGTATTGAACTTCGTTTTTCATTATTCATATTTTCTCGTATTGCTTCACGTTTTCGTGTTCGATAATGTTCTATATTTGCCTAATAAAAAACAAAATAAAAAATAAAATAGTTTTATGTTTATTACTAAATACTTGTTATGATGTCGTGAAATTATAGGTGGTACAGAAACTAAGAAGATTGCTTTATGATGAATTTTTTTGAAATAACTTTTGATAGAAACAAGATAAAGAGCTTTAGTTTCCACCTTTTAGAAAGAGGAGATGAAGATACATCGAATTCTATATTACAGGTTTTTAAACGTTTTCAATTATCAGATGTGCAGCTGAATCATCAATCTAAGATCCACAATATTTGATTCGATGCGATTTCATCTGCTCTTTCCAATGGTAAAAACCGAAGCGCTTTATCTTGTTTCTGTTGAAAGTTATTCAAAAATGTCCATCCACTTTTTTTTAAAGTGGACATTAGATTAATACTGCTAATAATTTCAAACAAGAGATACGTATTATCAAAAATTGTAGGAATGTATCTTATTCATTTAGAATATATGAAATCCGTAGTAACCATAATCTTGTTTGTTTTATTTCAAAACAAACTTTAGCTTTGAATTAGGTCGCATTACTTCACTCAATAAGTTTACTCTTAGATACATGAGCTGCTTCTTGTGGCTGATTTGATGCATGTATTAATTACGGAACTGAATCGATCGTTCAGGAAAGCTGTTCAATTTGTCCTGCATTGGAAAGACTTGCCGAATTTATTATAACGAAATTGTTTTAATAGTAGGTTTTATTTTTCGCATAAACTGATGTAGTCTGGATGTTCTATAGAGACATTCGGGCACAAAACAAAGTCATAGTCAAATTCAACTTCGGCTTTCTTTGATGTCTATAGGCATTGTTGGAATCCTTCAAAAGGTATTAGTTTGTACAGTAAATAGTAGAGAATAAAACCTACTATCCAAAAAAAAGTTCGTATGTTAAAACTGGATTTACGAGAAGAGATAGAAATTACTATTAATTTTCTATTGAATAAGAAAAAGTGACGTACAATATTTGTTATATTATCTTTTAATTGAAATAATTTCGCGTAATAATTATTTTTAAGTTGAATTAATGGTTGTGAAGATTTAAATTGTGAATTGATTAGTGTAAGAAAATTATTTTCATCATTTAATAATGTATATTGATTTGATATAAACCAAAATTTTCCATTTTCACTAATACGATGTGCATAACGTGTTATTGTTTTATTAATATCATTTTGATTATTAACAAATGCAACAAGAAATTGATCACCGGCTTGAAAATTCTCAGAATCAACAAGAAATTCTTTCGAAAGATCTTCTAGAATTTGTTTAAAATCATTCGGTGTACGAAGAAAAACAATTGTTGGATTTGATTCTTTATCGATACCGAATGGATAATCAAGATTAACAAGAAAATCATGTGTTTCTTTATTTATTTGACTTTTATTAAGTTCATTCATCATAAATAATAGACACGCACACACACAAATATTCGATAAAATAAATGAAGGCGCGCGCGCGCGCTCATGTCTAAGTTCATCTTAATTTGTATGACTACGTCTTTGTTGAGCTTGAGGTGAAAGTGATAAAGCCATATGAATATCTTTCTCATCCATCATATCATAAATTCCTTGTCGTCCAATAGTAAATCTTGTACCAATCCATTTTTGATTCGATATTTTAATTGTTGGTCGTACTTCATAATATTGAGCATTTGTTAATGGTTCCCATATAGATGGAATTTTTTCTTTTGTACGTGGATAATGTTTATCTGTAACTAAAATCCATATTGTTGGATTTTCTGATGATGTATATGTTGTTAGATGACTAACTTTTGTTGATAAATCTTTTGGATTCGATAAAAATAGAAAGACAAGTTTTGCAGCTGGTTCATCTTCAATTTTTGGTGTTATTTCGATATTGGAAATATTTTCTTCTTTTGTAAGAATATTAAAAGAATTTTTTAATTGATTAAAACCATTTTCACCACCAGGATAATCAAGTATATGAATTTTTTGACTTGGTATATGATGAATATCAAGATCAAATATTGAAAGAAAGTAACGTGCAATTAGAGAATTGTCTTTTTTTTCATATGGATTTCCATCATTCCAACGAAAATATATCGACATTTGATTATTTATATAAACTGAAGACAAAACAATTATTTATATCTTAAGCGCCTAATTTATATTTTTAGTAGAAAAGCTTTTGATTATAATCACATAATAGATTCAATAATGATAATTTACTATAGTTGATCATATAATACTTTCGTTTTGCGCGGTTAGATATAGTGGTGTAACTAGAAGAAACTCACAAGCAAATCTCTTTAGGTTTGAAAACGCTTTTTTGATCGAGATGATGTACATTTGATGAGTGGTAGAAAAGTCTAGAATGGTTTGTTTTTACGAGACTTTGTTCTTCAGATATCCATATTTAACCGTATTTTTCAGCAAGCAGCTGTGGTTCCACTCAGGTCACACGTGGAAAATCAAGTTTCTATGTCAAACTCACCACAAACAAAGTTCTCACTGAGATTAGTCGATTGTGAAAGTTGTAACTTCTGTTATTTCCTTTTTGGAGATGAAAATATATGAAGAAAATGTGCTTCGACGCATGAGAAATATTCGAATATTGAATATCTCAAGATAAGAGATATTAGAAAAGTTGAAACGTGCACAGTCAACTAGTCTTATTGAGAACTTTCCTCATGCGAAGGTGGAAGTCGAAAGTCAATTTTCCTTGTGACTTGAAGGGACCACAACTTGTTTTTCTAAACCTTGTTGACAGACATTATCAGGAGACTGAGCCCTACTGGGTCCGTATAACTTTCTATTTGTTACGCGAGTGTTTGAACAGAACAATTAGTTTGTAAGAATAAAATCGAAAAAGAAAGTTGTTCATTTAGTGATATTTCGAAATGACAAGAAAGGTTGAATTGTTTAGAATATAATGTGAATAAGGACATCTTATTGTCATATAGAATTATACTGAATTAATTGTGTTATATTTAGCTTATACAATTTACATTTATTTTTAGAACAACAATTAAGTGGTGAAGAAAACGAAATCTTAGGTGATGATCGATCGGATCTTATCAGTGAAGAGTCTGGTGAAGATTTATTTGCTGATAATTTTGAACGGTAAAATCTCAATAACATTTTCTTTTTTGTGTTTAATGAATAAATTTTTTGAAACTAAAAAAAAATTAGAGATTATGAAGCCATTGATGAATTAGATCGATATGAAGCAGGTGGAATTGATGATGATGAAGAAAATGATAGAGAACTTACTGTTGAACAACGTCAACGTGCTGAAAGAGAAATAAAACGACGTGAACGTGAAAGACGTCGTCGTCTTGGTCAAGAATTAAATGAAGAAAGTGATCTTGAAGAAGAAGATAGTAGTCTTATTGGTTTAGCTAGAAAAGGAAAACGTTCAAAAATACATGATGATGAAATTGGCATGGATGACGAATCTGATGCTTATATTAAAAATTTAGGTGATACACAAGGTCATAAAATAGCTGATTGGGTACAAATGCCTGGCCCACATAATGAAGTAATTCGACATTTTAAAAAATTCTTACGTACATTTAAAATAACAACAACAACTGTTGGTGGAACAAATAAACCAATTTATCGTGAAGCATTACGTCGTCTTGTACAAGAACAAAAACAATCAATTATTATTGATTTTGAACATTTAATGTCAGTGGATGAAATATTAGCATTTTTTTTACTGGGTGCACCTGAACAAACATTAAAAATATTTCATGAAGCTTTAACTGAATTATGTTTTGAACTTTATCCAAATCATCGATCAATTGAAAAAGAATTATTTGTACGTGTTAGTAATTGTCTTCAAAATGATAATATTAGAGATTTAAGGTAAAGAAAATAAAACTCAAAATTTTGTTTTTTATTTTTAATTTGAAATTTTAGAGTTGAACATTTAAATAAATTAATTGGTATAAGTGGAGTTGTAACAACATCAACAGGTGTTTTACCACAATTAAGTATAATTAAATTTAATTGTCAAAAATGTGGTTTTATACTCGGACCATTTACACAAAATCAAGAAAATGAAATTAAACCAGGTTCATGTCCAGAATGTCAATCTAATGGACCATTTGAACTTAATATGGAAGAAGTATATATTCATTTATTTAAAAAAAAACGATCAATCAAATTTCTTTTTTTAAGACAATTTATCGAAATTATCAACGAGTATCAATTCAAGAAAGTCCTGGTACTGTTCCACCAGGTCGTATTCCACGTTCAAAAGAAATTCTTTTACTTGGTGATCTTTGTGATATGTGTCGACCAGGAGATGAACTTGTATATTAAAGAGATTTGGTTTTTTATTTGTTTTTATTAAATTTTTTTTTTTCTATTAGGAAGTACTTGGTGTCTATCGAAATACATATAATATTTCATTAAATATACAAAATAATTTACCAGTATTTGCAACAATTGTTGAAGCTAATTATATATCAACACGTGAAGATAAAATTTCATTTGAAACTTTAACTGATGAAGATATTCAAGAAATTCAACGTTTATCAAAAGATCCAAAAATTGCTCAACGAGTAAATAAAATACTTTTTTTAAAATTTTGTTTTATTGTTTTCTTCTTTTAGATTTATGCAAGTATTGCACCATCTATTTATGGTCATGAAATGGTTAAAAAATCAATTGCATTTGCTATGTTTGGTGGTGAATCAAAAAATCCTGGTATGTCTCAAAAATTGAATAATTTTAGTAGGAATAAAGACTGTGGAAAAACAAATTGAATTGTTCAGTAATATGATGTTACGTTGGTCTTTTTTTTTTGGAAAAGACGGGTTGTTGAATGCTCTACTCGAAGTACAAAAGCAAAGTTTTATAGATATTGTCGAAATTTTTGATATAAAACAGTTTTTGTTGTATTGCTCTCAAATATATCGTCTAAAAACAATGAGTTCAATGCACAAATTGCTAGATTAAACTCCCCTCACTGTTAAAATAAATAGTAGAATAGAATTAAGCTTAACAAAATATTACAATGATAATTTAGCTTGGACTGAAGATGATGAAATGATGAATGTTTTAGTTTTTTACAGTACCTGCAATAGTCCATTGTATGTAACATTGATTTCATTAAAAAGATACATTGCAGTGTCCTGCCAAACTATGTGGAGAGACGTTCTTGTTCGAACGATTCTTTTACTAGGATCTTGAGAGACGCTGCAATCCATGTAAAAATGAGATTCGTTGTCAATCACAAAATAGACTTTTCCGATTTATCCTTGAGAGAAATAGTATGATGACGTAAATGTTAGTAGTTTATTGAAATTTGGAAAATAATTGTAAAGATTTCATCTTGTGATTTGAGTAAAACATTTAATAACACACCTTAAAGTGTTATTATATTTCTGAGCAGAGTTACATGTCGCAAAACTATTATCATATCCGATAGTGTTTTATAAGAATAGATGAAGAGTGTATAAGTGAAGAACATATTTAATGAGATGGAAGAAAAAAATGTATACTGCTTCATAGTGAAATAGTGATTTTATTCTATTAAAAATTGATTTATAATGTACTATTCGACAGGTACTAATATCGATTGATATTCGATTATAGTGTTAAAGAACAGTTCATTTTATTCTTTCCGCTATTGGTTCCACGAGTAGTACGAAATAAATATCGTTACCGTGTTTTGGCGGATTCGAACGTATATACTTTATTGTGTTGATGTCTAGAACGAACGAACTAAAAGATTACTTTTTCTTATATTAAAGGTGGCAAACATCAAGTGCGTGGTGATATAAATATACTCTTATGTGGTGATCCATCAACAGCTAAATCTCAATTTTTAAAATATATTGAAAAAACAGCACATCGAGCAGTATTTACAACTGGACGAGGTGCATCAGCTGTTGGTTTAACTGCTTATGTACAACGTAATGCAGTTACTAGAGAATGGACACTTGAGGCTGGTGCACTTGTACTTGTAAGTTTAGAATATGATTGTGATTAATTGTTCTATTTGAAAAAATATAATAATTTTATTTTAGGCTGATCGAGGTGTTTGTTTAATTGATGAATTTGATAAGGTCAACTTTTTTTTGTTCTTTATTTAATAAAAATTAAAAAATTAAATTTTTTTTTTCTATTATTAGATGTCTGATCAAGATCGTACATCAATTCATGAAGCTATGGAACAACAAAGTATTTCAATATCAAAAGCGGGTATTGTAACAACTCTTCAAGCACGTTGTTCGGTTATTGCTGCAGCAAATCCAGTTGGTGGACGATATGATCCAGCATTAACATTTATGAATAATGTTGATTTATCGGAACCGATTTTGACACGTTTCGATATTTTATGTACTGTACGTGATATTGCTGATCCTGTTCAAGTAAGTGTTTTTTGTTTTCTTTTTTTTATAAATAGAATTCCTAATAAATTTAAATTTAGGATGAATTAATGGCTCGTTTCGTAACAGAAAGCCATATGCGTCATCATCCATTAGCTGATGAAAATGATGCAGAACAAAATCATGTAAAATATTCTATTCCATTTCTTTAATTTTTATATTATTGAATATTTCTTTTTTTTTTTTTTTTGTAGGTTGTCCCTAATATATTCAATGTTGAACCAATGCCACAAGAAATCTTTAAAAAATATATAATTTATGCTAAAAGACGTATTCATCCACGTATGACATCGATTGATCAAGAAAAAGTTGCTCAATTATATGCAAAATTACGACGTGAATCATTAGTAACTGGTAGTGTACCAGTAACAGTTCGACAAGTTGAATCAATAGTTCGTATTGCTGAAGCACATGCACGAATGCATTTACGTGATTTTGTTAATGATGATGATATTAATGTTGCTATTCAAGTTGTACTTCAAAGTTTTATTGATGCACAAAAATATGGTATTATGCGAACAATGAAAAAAGTACTTTTTTCTTTAGAATGAAAAATAAAGAATATTTCTGTTATTGTTTTTTTTTTTTTGTTGTTTAATTTTAGGTATTTCAACGATATTTAACATATAAAAAAGATAATAATGAATTTTTGTTGTTTTTATTAAAACAATTATTTCAAGAAAATTTAGCATTTCAACGAAATCGTTATGGTGCTGATCGTGTTGCATCAGCTGGAGCCGCAATTAAAATTTCTGAAGAAGATCTTAAGAGTCGAGTATGTTGTGTTTGATTTGGTTTATGAAAGATTTTTTTTTGTATCTATTCTTAATATTATTCTAGGCTCGTCAATATAGTGTATTAGATTTAAAACAATTCTATGAATCACCATTATTTCGTTCGCATGGATTTAAATATGAAGATAAATTTATTACACAAGTTCTTTAAATATATAATGAATATTATTAGATAGATATATAAATAAATAAATAATCTCTATTTTTTGTTCTCCTCTATATATAGATATGTCAGATATTTTTCTGTATTATTCCTCATGTTTATTTTTCTTATATTAAATGAAAATAAAATAGAAGTCTATATGTATTTTTGTTCATTTATTAAAAAAACAAAAAAAGAATTATGAAAATATCTTTTTTTTTCAATGTATATTCAATTGCTCATTAATCATAGGAAGGAAACTCAAATTTTTTCATCATAGATAATACATTGATATAATTTAATACTCGTGGAAATAGTATTAAGATTCATGTATGATTGTTGTTGCTGGTTGAAACGTTTTTTTTTTCTCCAATCAAATATTGAAATTAGCAATGCCTACGCAGAATCTGTTTATTTTTACAATGTCGATCATATAGTAGCGAGTATAAATTTAGAGCAGTTGTATTTTTAAGGTTGCTTCTCGATGATAATAGCTAGCACAAATCTGAAAAAACATTTATGTAGTTAAAAAGATTCTCTATTAGGATTTTGATTTTCATTCGAAGTTTTTGAGAAAAAGCTTCTTTATTTGATGAAGCAAATAATTCTGAACAAGATAAGATGTTGTCTTTGATCTCTTCATGATCTTTCTTCATCCGACTGTATTCAATTTACAGAAGGCTCAAGACGCATTCTTCTCTTCGTTTTATTGCAAATTTCAATATTTTTCGCCAATGCAATAGAAGATGATAAAAATTAATTGAAAAAACTTTATCGACTTTTAACGACAACTACAAATAACATTTTTTGCATTACAAATAGTAGAGATACAAAATAGATATACATTCAGTGTTGATCGATTAGCATTAGGTTAGACACAGATTAATTAGTATGTTTGATTATCATTTACATTATTGAAGAAGAAATAGTTATAATTTTGCTATTAGCAGAAAGCAAACCAATGATTGTGAACAAAAAGAAGTTAGGTTTTTTGACCTTGCCTTGCGTTTATTTCTACAAAAGAAAAATTATTTAAAAATGGGTTATTCTCTTTGGCTTCTACCACCGACTAATTCAAAAATTGCTACATCTCTCATTTCTGCAATAAAATCTCTTGGTTGTTCATTTGCTCCACATGTTACACTTACTTCAAAAATTCCACTTTCTATGCCTGTTGAAAATATTAAATCATCTCTTAATACTTATTTTGCTAAAAATTCTTTACCTGATGTTCATATTAATACTTTGGATACAGGATCAGAATTTTTCAAACGTATATTTTTACGATGTCAAAAGACCGATTCTCTTGTTTCACTTGCTCGTTTTTCAAAACAAACATTTGTTGGTAATATTGAAGATATAGATAATTGGACAAATAATTACGATCCACATATTTCGTTAATTTATGCTGAAAAACAAGATTGTGATGATAAAGAATTAATTGATCGACTTGATACTTCAACATTGATTGATAAAACATGGCAAGGTGGAAAAATTCAATTAGTTGATACTAGTGGAATATTATCAGAATGGAAGACAGTCTTAGAATTTGATATTCCAAACAGTACATAGTTAAAAGTTTTTAATTATTTCATTTGTAGATAAATTCATGCAGGTGAAAAACGAGATCAATATATTTTATTAATCTTTATTGAAGTACTAAACATCAGTGTTCATACAGATAATCTAGCTTGTTAAACTTATTTTAATAAATATTTTCAAATGATTTTCTTGTTTTTTTTTCTTTTATAGAAAAGTAATATTATATTAAAGTTGAGATAATTTATTTTGTGTTCTATTCCTTTTCTTTTTTACCGATGACAACGAAGAGATTTTCATCATGTGAAAGATCAATAGAAATCATTTAGTTGATATCATTACTGTCCTGTATAGTAGTTATGTGTTCAATCAGGTTTAACAGTGATATTTCGTGTAAGAAATAAAAATTTTCTTCATCAATTGTTTTGCTATTCAAATTCATCTAATTGAATCGGACAGAGTTAAAGAAAGATGAATAATTTTATCGAGTGCATACGTAATTACACATGAACATTATTTATCCTTTAAAAATGTTCAATCGCTTTATTCTTTCGTCTTAGTAAAATGCTGCACAAAATAAAAAGCTTGAATACATATAACAAAAATATAAAACTATATAGAAGCTTAGCAAGTTTAAAATAAAAATGAATAATATATCAATATTAGAATTTTCCAAAAATTAAAACGTGATTGTTTCAACACCAGATGTGGTCTGTTGAATAGCAGCAAAAGCAGTTTTAAGTACCACTTTGCTAGAGAAGAGAACATTTGTTTTTTATTAAGAAAGTATCAGATAAATATTCAGTTACTTACATTGTTCCATCTGATTTTTCATCAAACATTTTATAAGCTTCATCAGCTAAAATAAATAATCAATATTGAAGTATCGATATATAAATAAAATAGAATCAACCTCGTGATAATTCCATTGTATGTGTAATAATAAAAGTTGGATCAACTTCCTAAAAATTGAAGAGAATGAAGTTTTTTTTTCTGATCAGTAATACCTAATTGTGAAGAAATAGCTTACTCCATTTTCAATAATTTTGAGGAGATCATGCCAGTAACTTTGACAGTATAATTGACCACCTCGCATTGTCACAGCTAAGAGAGACAATATATTATAGATAGAATTTTTCTTTCATTTTTAATCGAGAATTATAAAAATAACATACCTTTTTCCATGAAAGCACCTAAAGAATAAAAAAAAAACTATTTTTTCTTAGAAATTTCACGAAAAATATTCTTACCAATGGGAAACATATTAGCTGTTAAAAAGCTGGAAAGAAAAACATGAGGTATTGTTTGATCAAAATTGAATAAAGATTATGCATTATGATAATAACTTACTAATCTCCAATGACAGCGATAGTTCCACCTTTTCGAACAACAGTAACTGCTTCGCCTAATATTTCAGGAGTATCCGTTTCAAGAAAAACAGCACGTTGAATTTTATGTACCAAACCTATGATTAAAAAAAAAGAATACACCAGATTTTCTGTAAAAGATAATTTCATAAAATTAAACTATTGATAAGATTTTCATGTCTCGTTCTATTTGGGATCCATATAGAAAAAAATCTTACCTTTCGTATAACGAAAACCGACTGCATCGATACATACATCAGGACCGCCTGTAAAAAAAATTATTGTAGTATTCACATAATAAATATTAAGAATCTTACCTGGTAACATCTTTTGCATAGTATCAATGACATCGACTTTAGAAAAGTCAATTGTTTCAGCACCTTGTGATCGAGCTTTAGCTAAACGTTCTTCAATACAATCAATTGAAAAGATTCGTTTTGCACCTCTATATTTAGCCCACATAACGGATAACAAACCAACAGGACCTGCACCCCTATATAGCAAGAAGATACACTAACTTAATAACTCATTCAAGTAATAATAATTCATTCTTAAGATTAAGATGAATTCATCATAAATTTAAACTTATACGACTTAGAGAAAAAAATAATCAATTAAACTGTATTCTAAAATGTTTGGAGTTATAATAAAAATATAGTGTAAATTCATTATCAATAGTATAGTATAACTCACCAAATAGCTACTGTTGTTCCTGGACCGACCCCTCCCATAACATTTGCATGCCATGCTGCAATATTTACAAATGATATTACCTATATTCTAAGATAATTAAATAAAAAACCATAACTAACCAGTACAAACAATATCACTAAGAAACAAAACTTGTTCATCAGTTAATCGATTATTTTCAATCTTTAGCAAATTGACATCAGCAAATGGAACACGAACCCATTCAGCTTGACATCCATCATAACCTCCTGAAGTTAAAATTGGAAATTTTAATTAACTAGTCATGATTTTTTTCAAATAGCACCTGTTAAATGAGAATAACCAAATGCTCCACAAATGCGATGACCATAGAGTTTTTCCATTACTTTGGAGTCATTTGTAACATCACATAATGAGAACATGCCAGTCTTACAATCTAAAGAAAGGACAAAGTATCAAAGAATATCAATTAATCGATACAAGAATGTACTGTAATGTTCTTATTGAAGTAACTTAAAATGACTTACATTCACATTGTCCACAAGCAATGGGCGCACTGACAACAACACGATCGCCAACTTTTATATTTTTAACATTACTGCCAACGCTTTCGACAATACCCATACCTTTTAGCAAAAAAATTCATAGTATAAAAACGAACAATTAATATTAAAAAACTCACATTCATGACCAATAATATCTTTTGCTTTCATACCTTTCATATCTCCGTTATCTAAGTGAAAAATTAGAATAAACATGATTTAAGAAAAGCACATTATTTAGTTTCTTACACATATGTAAATCACTTCCACAAATTGTTGATGATGTTACATGAATAATGGCATCTGTATCATCGGTTATTATGGGTCGAGGTCGTTGACTTACTCGAACATCTTTTTTGCCCTAAAAAATCGTATAGGATTCTTTTTAAATATGAAAAACTCTACATAGTGTTGTATTAAAAAAAAGCTTACATGCCATTCAATTACAGTTGACATTAAATTTGAATCATATTTAGGTGAAATAGTTGGTGGTGTAATCGGAGACTTTTGAACTTCATCACGAACAGATTCCATTGGATAAGTTGCGAACGAAGACACTATCATAGACAGTTGGTTAAATGAAATAACAGGTAATAGTTAGGAAATACTTACTAATATGTTGATGTCCCCATTTTTTATCAACGCATTTCGATTGATCAAAGTTAACGAAATTCTTAGTGCTCATTTTGATTGTTCGAAACGAAATCTACAGTCGAACAAATATTAGTTAGTAGACAGTCTTCAATAATATAATAAAACAATGTTAAAGGAAATATTCTATTCTAATAGTATTGTTATGAAAGAATTTATAGTATCTTATTGAATAGATACAATATACTCTTTTCACCTTTAAAATATGTTTTTTCTCCAAAAACTTTTAGTTATAATAATAATGGCAAAAAAATTATAAATAGACCTTCTTGAAACTGCTCACCCCAGTAATATAAGGCAAGATTCGAACAGATAAAAATGATGAAGAAATTCGCGGTGATAGAGTCTCACATAAAAGTGATGTTAAAAATATCATCATTTGTGTTTTCTACTCTGTGGCGTGAGGAGAGGCAATAAATATAACTCTTTTTTTTGGTATGGTGCAGAACGAAAGAAAAAACGCACTCTTGTCAACACGTGTTCATTCACGTGACCTTTTTCTTCAGTGTATGTTTTGTTATGTTGAAAACTACATTTGTTTTTTGACTGGTTCATTGAAAAGCATGTTTTATCAATGCAAAGAACAATACTTTCACACGAAAACAAATAATATAGGAGAAGACTGAAAAGGAGACAGAAACCTACTGGAGATAAATTTGATCGCACATCATCATCATCATCAAGTACAGAATATTATTCGTTGTTTTTTGACACTACTATATACTATTAAGTTAAAAAGTTAACGCGTACATCTTTCATCCTTTTCTATCGATTTCTGACAAAGTTAATCTTTGTGCATTTTTCCATTTATACATATTACTACCTGTTTTTTTTCATGTAAACTTTTTATATAGATGAAATGTTCATTATAATGAGTTAATATCTTGTGTTTTCATCTTGTCTCAATCGAATGTATCCTTAGTCTTTCGTAATTGTATTTTCTAATAATTATTCAATAGGCTCATATCTAAGAGAGCTGTGTGACTACATGTTATGATATTCGTTGTAATAGAAAAAAGCGCTTTCAATAAATCGGAACTAATGTTTGAAAATTATAATCAGTTATTAAAGTAGTACTATCATGGAATGATTTGCCATATTAAGTATTCCATCATCTTATCGACATGAAAATTTCAAACTTTTATTCTACTTGAAAGTATATTTGTTTGCACATTTGTACGTGACTCGGACTTATCGACAACTCTTTTATTACTTAGAAGCGTAAAAGTCAAATAACTGTTCATTTTTAGAGAAGATTACAATTAATTATTGTGAAATCTTTTATCTATTGTATATTCAAAACCGTTAATTTGCTGAAAATTCCTTTTAGGCTAATTTAGTCGTGTTTCAAAATCATACACACATATTTGAAACTTTTTTCAACGCTTAGGTCAGGTCTAGTTATCAGCATGTTTGCAATTTATTTGAAAGAGGTAAACACTTAGGGCATACCAATAGTAGTGACGCCGACACTGTAATAGTTTACAGAAGGCTTTAGAAAATATTTTCTCTATATATTCTGATAGCTCAAGTTGTGCTCTATAATTCTATGATATTTCATAAATCTTCAAACAATATATAATATTGAAAACAAAGCAAAAAAGTGAGTAGTTTACAAAAAAAGTTTTTTGAAGCAAGTTTATCCAGCTTTTATTAGATCAAATGTTCAAAATAATCATCCTGATTGTTTACACACGCCTCCATTCGTTGAATCCGTTTATCAAAAGTTTTTTTTATACTCTTATTTTTTTAATGACTTCATAAATTTGATCACAACTTCATGGAACGATTCGGAATCATCTTGATCGCCTAGATTTTGTTTGATTAAATCAAACAACCAAAAATTGCATGGAACCAGATTTGAAGAATTAGGTGGATATGGCATTATTGTTACGCCTTCCGATTGAAGATAATTGACTACATCGTCATGAATATGTGCTTTTCCATTATCACGATGAAGTTTAATTGATGGAATACCTAAGGAAGGCCGTTTGTTCTGAATCTCATCAATAACTGGTCGCAAACAATTATTGATGTAATATTGATGATCGATTGTTTGTCCACATTTAAAAGAATGAATCAAAACTGGACCAGTTGACTTGAAGAAAATAGTTAGAAGAGTTCTTGGAGCAAAATGACTACGTCGAGCCACCGTTGGAGGATAATTTCCACTTGCTACCCAAGCAGCATTCGATGATTTTTCGACCGTTTTGCTTGTGATAAAACTATGATTCATTATCATTTACTACATCACATAATCTCCAAGCATCTTGTTCAAATTTTAACAAGTTTTCTTGACATATTCGTACTTATTCAGCCTTTCGAAAGCTCGTCAGATGTTTGAGAACATATCATGCAATAATTTTTTTCAACTGCAAATGATCAGAAATAATTTGTTGGACGGTTTCATATCTTATACCACTTTGTGCTTCGAGTTCGCCAACTGTAACATACGGATCATCATTAATAAGATCGCAAACTTGTCTAATATTTTTAGATGTTGTCTTCGTTATAGGTCTGCCAGGTCTTTCTTCATCTTCAACTTCTACTCGACCTTCACGAAACCATTTTGACCATCTTTGAACAGTTCTGAGAGAAGGAACTTCATTACCAAAGACAGTGCGTAATTCATTATGAATAACTATTGGTTCAATATAAAGCGCAGTACGCACTTTAATATAGAAACGAAAATATTCTTTATCCATTTGAAAAGAACTGAATACTTTTGATCGTTTTATGATCTATATTGCAAACAATATGCTATATTGTCTTCTATCTATTATTCGTGTTCTCTTCTTTTTTTCTTTTTAATTTTCTCCTATCTTCTCTTTCTTTTCTCTCTCTTTTTAGCTTCTTTGATATTTATCTTCGTTTATACATGTGATACACTCGTGCTCTGTTTATTTTTTGTTTTATGTGTGTAGTAAGTTCTTGTATATTGTCAAGGTGAAAATTTTTAAAAGCTGCAGAAAACTTAAGAGTATCAAAACTTTTGCTTATATGATATCACTTAAAGATTTATGAAATATCATGGAATTATAGAGTACGACTTGAGCTATCAGAATATATGGAGAAAAAAATTTTCTAAAGCCTTCTGTAAAATATTACAGGGTCGGCGCCACTACTTTTGGTATGCCCTAAGTAGTATAGAACTTGTTACTAGAATTCGATGATGTTGCTCGAAAAAATATCTAATCATCTAGGAAATAATTTCTAAATACTGATGAAACTTCATAGTCGAACTTTTAATAGACAAAATCGGATCGAAATCCACTGACATACTATTTGTACAATCTCATGTCGCATCGGTTATCACTGTTCAAGTCACCAGCAACAATAAATGAAGAAGTGAAAGCAAAATTCTCATGTGTCTTGTGACTGTTAAGTGTTCTGTTTCCATTTTCAAGAATCAAACCTACATTTTTCGTGCCGAAGTTAGCAACATCAATATCCGATAGATTGTCACCGTTGTAATCGGCGACCGCGACTGCGTACGAATGAAAATTAGAGCCAGTTACGAGCATGTTTTATTTTTCAAAGTTGTTTTTATCCCACACAATCACACAAGAATGAATCCAATGTTATTAGTGCCGTACTCTGCAACAACAAGATCAAGTTGATCATCATTGTTTAAGTCAGCAGCACCAACACTTTTTAAACGACAACCACTGTAAGGTACAAACATTCCTTTGTTCATAAGAGCTCCACTTGATATTCTAAGAAGTATAGTTACGTCGTTACTCTCTTCATTAGAGACGACGATATCTAGTAAAGCCTTCGACACATTAGAAGACTTCCCTAATAGAGGATCCCTCGAATAAACGACGCACAAGACAGATTAGAAGATTCCCCTGTAATAGTTGATTCGTTTAGTTTTACTATCATGTTTATACTTTTTATTTCTATATGTATATTTCTAATCTTCGCTTCAAAAATATTTTTCTGTTTCTTTTGACGTTCAAGGCGGTCTGTACTTGTATAATATAAAATGTAATTAACAGACTTATGTATATTGCAGGCGAAAACCAATGCCCGTTATGATCAAGTTCAGTTTTTTTCATGTACATTCTTCTCTTTTCACTAAAAATCACTTTTATGATTGTTTCCATAACTGAATAAACATAGAACATCTCTTATGGACAATGATCTAAGTTCAAATTCTCATCTATTGTCATCAAATATTGATCATGATCATATTGATCAAGAATCTGATTCAGAAAGAGATGAACAAAATACAAGTTGAATAACGAAAACTCAATACAAATGGCTGATCTTGAAAGACATGCCGAAAAATTCAAAACTTAACTTTTTTCTATTTGATGGTATGAAATAACAGCATTTTATGAGTGAGTTCTTTTATCTTGTGAAAAATTGTCCTTCTATGAAATGTAAATTAATCGTACTTTGTCTGATTTAGTATATTTCATGATAAAGATAGTCGTTTTTGTGAAATATTCTCTAGTATAATAGAATATAGACTGTTTTTGTTAACTGTACTAGCGTAGAAAAATGAAATAAACGTTTAGTAATGACATAACCAGCGTAAAAGGACTTTTATAAAAATTATATCGTTGAAGATTACAAAAAATATGATTTTTTTGGGGGGTCATAATAGAAGACCCTCTTTGCAACTCGTGAACGATAAGGCACAATAGAAGATCCTGAGTCTTCTAATGTGTCGACAGGTTTCTAGTATCCTTGTTCAAATCATTAACATCTGCAAAGAAAGGCACAATGCAAATTGTAATTATCATTTGGTTTGAAAAAGAGCCGTTTCCATATCCGAAAAGTACATTTACACTATTACTGACATATTAACGACGACGATATCTATCAGAGTGTCATTATTGAAATCGCCAAGAGTAACAAATAGTACAACATGCCTTTTCAATGTTTGTTATATTCAGACATAGATGATACTGATAATAGCATTGTATCTTTAAATCAAGGCTAAGTACAAGAATTATGATCGCCAATCATTTTCAAAGTATGCCATGTTAACAAAAGATTTGTACTTTATTTGTTATAAAAATAATTCCGTCATCACAGAATTAAGAAATGATCTGATATTGTTCAAAACTGAACAGTTTTTGTGTAGAAAGTTTATTAGTATGTCGCTTTGTTTCATAGTAAAATGCTAAACTCTCCGCATCGCTTTAAAAAAACTTTCAGTTTTTGAAATTCTGTAACCGTCGATATTTTCTGAATGCCTCAGCTCGAGCTAAAGGAAGATCAATGAAACTTTTACTGGGAGTAGATCTAAATGATCTCTTCCTATAATAAAAGTTTCAAGGAATTTGCTTCCACTATTAACGAAAAAATAAATGTAACAATGTAAAAAAAACTAAAAATTCGTGACACTTGGCCACACAGAGAACTCAAACGATTGATCATGAGCTATTCTGATTGTGAGTATTGAAAATTTGTTCTTAGTGTCGCGACATGTACTTTTTCTAGCTAATGCATTTGCAAAAGATATAGAAGAAAATGTAAAGATAATAAAAATTTCATTGAAAAAAGATTAGTTTTCAACAGTCTTCTTGTTCTCTTGAGTTCATCTATGTATAAATATTGATATTCCGGCGTCTTTATCACTACTTATTGCTACTCTGCTTATTGGCTATTTTCTCTTTAATATTTTTAATTAATTCTTCATGGTTGCCTGTAATAAATAAGCGTTGTTTCCAATCATTTATAGCCATCGATGGCGCCTCACTTTGCAAATGAGTCAGTAAACCAGATTTATCATGAGTAAAGACAAGAACTGGAACGTGACTTAAACTATTATCACTCAAGAAACGTAATAAATGCAATGGATTTTTATCTTCATCTTTATAATAACCACGACATATTATATGAAACGTTGATGATAATGTGATTTTATCCTTGTGTTTCAAAATATGAGCTTCTGCTCTTGGTAATGTTTCACAGAAGTCGATTTTAACATTTTTGTCATTTTTCAACCGTTTCTCTATATGACCGTTTTCACTGGTTTTTTTATCGATCCAAAGAATAAACGAAATTTGAACTTCGTTCTTCGGTGATACTGCCGTGTGATGTTCAACATTACTATTTACTGTCTTTATCGTTTTCCATACGAAAGGAACTACTTGTCCATTTTGTGATATGCTAATAAAATAGTTAAAACTATCATTTAATTTCCAAAAAAACTTATAATCGAAGTTTTGATAAGGATAGTTTTGTGGAATATAACATCGCTTATTTTTATCAACATTCCAATCATATGGATTCAGAATACTTGTATCTCTCTGAAGAGAAGAGTCATCGCAGGCCACTTTTATGATATGTATATTGTAACAAAGTTGCATATTACACATATATTGATAAGGAATGTAACAGTAGCCCTTATCACCCTAAAAATAAATCAACATACTGTATATATTTAGATAGGAGTACATGTTATTAGATTTCAGGTCATTTCTTGTCATTGCGATTCACCTATACAACTGCTGATATAAAGTGGAAAAAAACTTTTTTGGTAATAAAACCTCTGAATTTGTAAGGATACTCTATGCAAGTGTAGATAAAAAGGCTTTTTTCTCCAATAATCAACAATTTACGATATTTCTAATCTGTAAATATGTTATCTAGAAAGAATCGATCGAGATGAATACATGTTTGTGTATGAGAGCTTCGTTTAGTTTCCAAGGCTATTTATGGTTTATTGCAGAGTCATTCATCTGAATTTAATGATACATTCAGCTACACAGATAGTGTTCGACAACTACTATTTCAGATCAATGATTAGAGAAAATGCAGATGTGTCGATGAAAAATAGATTCGATACTCAATTTTGTATCAATACGTACGTTCAAATGAAAGAAACCAAACATGGAACAATTCAACTTCTTTTGCGTTTCTTTCAGTGTGACCTCTAAGAGAATGTTTCTTTGTCTTATATCTACAGTGAACAAGAAAGACTTATGCGATCTAGTCTTGCTCTGCAGAGAACAAAGATAGAAAATTTCTTGAATTTGTCCTTCTAATTCAACCCTCATATGACTTTTTTTATGAGGAAACCTAACATATCTTCGATCAATGATTCATATTAAGCTAATGTTAACAGCTGATGAATGTCAATACGCATTCCTAAAAATCCTAGAAATCAGTATCAAACTTACCCACTTTTCACCCCATGAATTTCTAACAATGAAACATCCTGATAGATCACTATATCCCACTGCCAACATCGCGTGGCAACCTTGTTCAGCACTTTGTGATTCATAATGTATGTTTGGCATTTGTACACGTCCTCCATTACTTCCAGCTTGCGCAAAGGATGGAAATAATCGAAGACCAAATGCAAATGGATACGCCTCAGCCAGGCATCCTCTCATTTCATTTAATTCTACACGTGCCGTCATGGCTTCCATGATACGATGCTTTTCAGCTTCTAAATAACACTGCGGTGGTGGCTTTAGGTTGACGTTTGCAGGATTGTATGGGTACATTTCTTCTTTGCAACAGCCGTAATCTATCAATCCTTGAACAGCACTCGCAATATGAGTACCTTTATCTATCATCTTATTCTCTTGAAGCTTATCTATAATACGGGCGTTGTAGTATATAAATAAACGACTAACATTAACCTTTTTTCTGCTATTTTTCATTATTAAAAATTCATGTGCGCCTATAATGTTATTTGTGAATTGTTGATGAATAATCACAATGACACTTTACCTGCTAGTACGTTTCCAACACTAAAATGAAAAAGTATTACACAAAACTCAGTCAAATAAATATATATGAATCAAAAGCAGTTGTAGGATGAAATAAAACATTTTGTTGCATATCAATAGCATTACTAAGAATGTTTGATTTTGAATGATATTTTCGGATCTAAACAAAAAACTCAAGAAATACTAACCATGAATTGAGATTGTCTTGATGCTCAACGGGCGACATAAACTGTCTTAGATCAACTGATGAAGGTAATTCCAAATTTGAAAGGCATCGGGCACCTCCAAATCTCGGTAGATTCGATGGTTTGTCACTGATTAAGCAGCCTCCAAGACGAAAACGATCTCCTGTTTCCGGATCAACTAAATATTTATCTTCTGCCATAAGAATGAAATTTGTTTTTGATAATCTATAGCAAGAAATAAAAGAAATATTTAATCTAATTTTCTAGAGAATGAATACTCTTTTGTAACTATTTCCACTAAGTAATGAGAAGAAGAAAAACACATGTAGTAAAGATTTGTACGATTTATCATGATGTTAAGAAGTTTTCATCATATTATTATTCTGAAATCGATGATTATATATTCATGTGTAAGTAACTACTTAGTTCAGAATTCAAAGTTATGACATTTTGATCAAAGTAAATGTACATGATGTAGAAGACTCATTTTCAGTACAGTTTTGGAATAACATTTGTTTGTAAATATTAATTTAATGAGTACAATTCTCAATTTGATTGATTATATTGATACGTTGAAACCAAATAAAATAACAAAGAAATGCATCTTCAAGATGTTTCTCTCGTAACTTTTGCTTTTCAGTGGAACTTATATTTTGTTTCTAATCTATTCAATTAAAACAAATGAATCGACGAAGGGTTTCCAAGAGATGAAAGAGTTGTATGTTGTACATATGTTGCGATAAACTATCAAATATGATGAGAGAATATTCGATCAATTATCGACAGTTCAGTACACTTTTTGTTTTGTTCTTTTCAATTGTCTCGATCGATGCACTCAATTCATGATATACTGATGACAGGGATATGGCGTGACTTAATCTGCTAATATTTAAATATGCAATTTCTAAACATATAGCATTTTTTCTTTATGGGAGGTTACAAGATGACACATATGATTACTGTTATTAATCTACTAATATTTAGAAATAAAGTGATAAAGTTCACGACTCGAAATTTCAATAGAGAAACCGATTTCGCATTGCTTTAGAAAGAAATCATCGTTCTATCAGGCTGCTAAAGCAAAGTTTCATGCAAAATAATTGTATCTCAAGCATTTCAGTACATCCGATAGACAGAGTCCATATTCTTTACCATAGTAGTATGAATTGAAAAATCAAATGCAGCACTGTAAGTTTTTATAGCAGTGCAAATGTTCCTTCATTTATCAAATGAAGATATTAATCAAACAAGCATGATTAAATATAAATAATTAGTTATGCAATAACGAAAAATTCACTTATTATGTTCTTCTTCTGGTGTGATATCGAAAAATAAAATTCAAAATACTTGATATCTCTTCCGGACATAGTTCAGTAATACAGAATAAATTAACATGTTGTTTAATCAGCTAATATTTATCACTGATATCGTATCAAACACATTGGATAGTGACCTTCTCAATCTCAAGTTCAAATCTCATCAACATAATTTTTGAATTTCGATAATAAATTAGAATATGCACGCGGCTATACCATAGAGATCTCTATAAACTACAAAAACGAATGTGTTTTACATCTGAATTCCGTTACAAAAACCATGATGGTCCTATGGTTAGATATTTGAAAACATGTTTACCTACTGTTTTGTTACGATCGATTCTGTACACGACGTGTCGAATATACAAGGAACAAGAGAGACTCGCCTGTTATATACACACATGGCAATAGAGAAAATAGGAGCGTGACGGATTTTTTTCATTACTGATTAATAATTATAGATAAGAAAAAGAAACGAAATAAAAGAAAAACTAACGCTCGTCAAATACACGTGACAGAAGAGAAACATGCAAGCAAGGTTTTACCTTGCTCCGGGCATATAGAAAGAGAGAAAAAAGAAAAACAATTAGAGCTTAATGAAGCGAAACTTCTTCGTCAATACAATCCTTTCACTAAAAGTATAAGAAAAAAAATTTTGCTTCATTCTCACATTATATGAAGTCTAGTACAAATGCAATCAAAGACGGCAAAACTTTGTTGACTAGATTCTAGAACTTCTTTCTTTCTATCAATTGAGTATTTATGTTTGGTTATTTGATCAGGAGTCTGGTGCAAATAATTGTAATATGAAAGCTTGTTCGATACAAAAGAACCTCGGACTTCATTCAAACTTTCAGAGTTTGCTGTGTTTTCAAAGCTAATCATTTTGGTAATATAGAAGTTTACATTTCATACGAAAAATCAGAAAGATATGGTCAAAATATTGTAGACGCCTCTTTCAGACTAAGATGTAATCTCACCCTTACGATAATCATATTGCGTATTCATACGATTCTGTCGAGATTTTTATAGTAGATTTGATTAGTCCTGATGAAACTAGCTGAGACTATATGTACGCAGAAACTTTGTTTTGGACATATATAGAATCTCTGATTAACAAAGCAAAAAGTAGTGTGAAAATATTTCTTCCATCGTACTCCACAAAATGGTATTCTTCTACTTGATGAAGTAAAGAGTTCGATAGAACAAAATTTGCTTTATCTAATAACATTATTTTCTTTGTATGTGAGCCGTATTCTGATGTCAAAACTTAGCTAGAAAAGAAAAAGCCACAAATTCTCATCAAATCTAGATTAGGAATCGACCAGCTCTAGCTCATAAGTTACGTTCTAATGAGCTGATGAACTATTGAAACATGTCAGTTCTGATCAAAAGAATTGTTCGAACAGTTTCTCTGATCTGGACTGATCTATTTCAACAGTTCTGTGTCTGCTTCTGAGTTGTCCGAAGAATTTTGTTCAGTTTTGGGAAGGGCATTTCCAGTAACAAAACAAAAGTTTTTGACACTCCAACGGACCATTCTAATAAATGGAACAAAATTTTTTCTAATTGCTTAGTTCTCGAAGCTGAACTATCGAAACGGATTAATTCAGATCAAAGAACGTTTTCAACAGTTCCTCAGACCGAAAGTAGAACTGAACCTGCCGACCCCGAATCTCAACTGAAAGGAGACAATGCTTGCCATAATGGAAATCAATTCATTGCTCCTGTTGCATTGAATTACATAGGAGAAGAAAGTCCATAATCAGGTAGATATTTCAGTGTTAAATTCAACGGGTTCAAATTAGAACAGATTGACTTAGGTATACACATAAAGTGCTACACTTGTTCCTACGACAAGCAGACTATTGATTGGAAAAGTATTGAACTACAAATGAATAACTCTACTATATGATTTCAATGACATCATGTCAGAGCTTTAACTAAGATATATGTCGTCGTTCGAATGTGCATTAGTTTGTTTGTTGTATAGCAGTGCGTACTAATCCATTAGAGGTCCACTTGAGAATAGCCAGTCATTCTGTGACCTGAGTTTGCTATAAAAATGGCGGTAGGCAAAGATTTTCAGTGTGAGGCTGACAGTGGGTGTGAAAATAAATAAGTTTGGCGTGCTATGATAGTTCAGGTCTTTCTTAAGAGTCTCAATAGATGACTAAGATTTTATGTATATGTGTTCAAAATGTTTCAACATGAATCATAAGTAAGATATACACATTAGTCTAAAACATTTATTACAACTTCAAAGACATTTAGCAACTTAATATATTTGTATATTATTGGTGAGCCTAACAAGCATTATAGCGTTTTCATCTTCACTTAATGAATCTTTAGATGAGTTTGACGTTTATTGAATATAGTATCTGTTTGAAATGTTTCAAAAGAAAGAATTACAAACAAGATACATGATTCGATTCTATTGTGAGTAAATTCTATGAGAAGTGCATAATAATGATAGTCGATATTTTTTGGTTTTCAATGTGTGGATAGATACCAAGTTAATGTCTGTTTAGAGGTTTCAGAAGAAGATGGTATTGAGTCAAAGAAATATGTAAGATATTGAACTCTGGATTTGGAAAACAAACGGTTTTCGTTCAAGTGTGATATAAAGGCGAAGGTGAGTAAGCTCTTCATTTGACGTTAATCCTTACTCTTATCTTCACCTTCATAGGTGCACATTTACGATCGCACACTCACACTTACTCTCACACCGACTCACTCGGCTTCATGAGATGAATGACATTCTCACTTGTCTATTGCGTTTTTTATCTAAAAAGTACTTGGCGTAGAAGCGATGTACGTGTTATGAACTGCATCCAGAATGATGCAGTTCATAAGAATCGATCTAACCAGAATTGTAAGCGCACTATTCTCTTCCACTGATCTGATTCTCTCCATCACTGTATATTCCGTTTCTGTTAGGATTTTTCATTTCCTTTTATCATTTCTTTAGATATATTCCAATCTTGTCTCTATTGATGTTCATCATCGATAGACTTTTCTCTTTTCTTCTAGGAATAGTTCTAAATCTAAGTATAATCACTAGCCTATACATAATTATTATTTCTATAATGTACGAAGGGCAAGCGAACTTAGTTTGATAAACATTAAGAGTGTCTGATTTTCATTCTATAAATAAACTTGTATGTACAACAACGCACTACTAAGTACTGAAATGGCATGCATTATACAAATCATCAGTTACATGTTTTGGTCACATAAGCAATCTCTATCAGGGTAGGATTCTTTTACATTTTTGTGTTGAAAGGTGACCTCTAGTTGATCACATACTTTGGAGCTCGTAGATAACTATGTCTGAAAAAAATTCAAGATTCACTTAAATTGGTCCATCTTCTCTTATTTAACATGATTCCTATTCTCAGCTTTTTCATCGAAGAGAAAGCTATATACATGACATGAGACAATATCCATACAGGAGAAGATATCGAGTCAACAATCTACATCTTGGATATAATCACATCATAGATCTACGTGGGTATCGATGACATAGTACAGTGTAAAATATCCTTAGACGATCAGCACTCTCAAAAAGCATAGTAAGCTTGATTGAACATATGATAAAAGATAGCGTGATACAAACTAAATAGAGTCTCCTGTGATAAATTTATGTTCAAGTAAATCAGCAATACATCAATAAAGCGATTAAAATAGGAAAGCGAATGGTGAGATGCCAATAGTTGGCCGAGTTGAGTCAAGTAGCATACAAGTCTTGTTCATTCGACACTTGAAAAAAGTATCGATAAAGATTTTTAAGTTTGGAAAATAATAGACGATTATTGTTTGCTATTGAAGACAAGAAAGTCGATCAATTATCGAATACGCATCATTTGCTATTCGAAATTTTTACTGCAGAAAGAAACATAAATTGGTTGATGTCATGTTCTGATGATCTATGATATTTGTCATCATTGACTTTATGTCAATATTCATATCAAGATTTCTGTATAAGTTATCTTAGTACACATGCTCAACTTCGACGAGCAAAAAAGCATCGAATCGCTCAATCAAATCGAAATTTTGGAAAATCTAATCCAAGATTTTATTTGAAAATGAGCAAGCCAATTTTGCCGAATTTGATCAGTGATGACTATCAATGATGAATGTCATGAATCTGTTTTTCGAAGAAAAAAACAATGCTCTTCAATGAGTCTCAACGTCCATCGTCAAAAACAATGTGCTGATTCGTAAGAAACGAATTAATAACGTCGAGTTCAATTCGTTTATTAATCAAACTAGATTGGTTGAACAACAGATCGACATTATTCTATCATTTTCTCTCTCTATGATATCATTACTCATCGACGATTTATCGAAGTAAAGTGAGAATGACACGTTTCAGATTAACGTTTGTGATTGAGTCATCGAAAAAGAAATCAATTTTAAAATGAAACAATTCACATGATAAATATTAACATAAGATATGAGCACTGATTGAATGAGTAATTGCATATGCACTCTATCAACATTGATAAACCCGAAAGATAGTATAAGAAGGATGAGAATATGAGATGAGCCATGTGTAAGGACTTTCTCTGTATTATCACAATCATATACTCATTTTATCGTCACACCATTGCTCTAACATTAGCATTTTTATCTCTTTATACACGCCCTCGTTCTCACACCTGGCATAAGAGTAATGAAATGCATCATCATGTCATAATTTTGATCAAGAACTGTCATTCTATTTGATGCTCATGCAATGTTTTCTCAATTCTACAAAATGCATGTACAGAGAATGAAACGAAAAATAATCGTAATATCACGAGTAAGAATGTGCGCGCGTTCGAAAGGCCATTGCATAATGTGTTGTAAAAAAGAACAGAACAAAAACGTATGCTGCTTTTTCTTTGTTGACGAAACGAAAGACGACTAGCAATTCTGTCGGACGACAAATATACATCCACGCAATAAACAACATATTTCTGCTGCTTTTGAGTAATATTCAGAAAGAATTGAAAGAGCGAATTTACAGTCAAATTTTTTATAGGTTGCCTCTGTTTGCTTCATAAATAATTTCTCTAAGAAAGGAAAAAACGAGTTCTGATGTTTACCAACAAGAAAGCAGTCTGTTAACTGTATATATACAGAAAATTTGGTTTATCACCTAGTAATTGTGCACTTTTTTCGCAGACCTTGAGAGCACATATTTGGTAGGTGAAAGTCTTCTTTTCATCGTCATTCACGTATCTTGCACACAATCAGAACTTAACAGACATCCACAATTATACTTATGTATTTGCACCTTCTATTACGTACTGTGTTGTGATAAACTAGGTGATGTGTTCTGCAATTCATCTAGACTTTGGGCGGCTTCTCCTATTCGATCATTTCAGTCAATCAATAAATTGTACGAGGTGCTTGCCGTGCATGCAGTCGCCCAGAGGAAGAGAATAGAAAAATTTGAATTGTATCTCGATTTTGTCCTATGGATATATTTTGTTCTCTTTTTTGTAGATTGATGACTGCAGCTAGTGGAAGAACGAGAAAAGATGCACCTCTATCTCCGTCTCGTTTCGCATTCGGTGGTAAAACAAAACCTCTATCTGAATTGATGTTCAAGAAATACGATGTAGATAACAATGGTAAAATGTTCATCTTCATGTCTTCCTTCGTATATTCAATTAAACTTCTTTGTTTCAGGATCGATTTCTTGCAATGAACTTCGTTCTCTGTGCTATGATCTGGGTTATTACCTTTCCGATGATGAAATAGCTTGGGCATGGACAGTAATGGATAAAGATGGCAGCGGAACGATTGATTATAATGAGTTCACTGAATGGTGGAGGACATCATCTCGTTTCGAATATTTGAAAATGCCGAACGAGCAACAAGCACATCTTCTTGGTCGAGTGATCGAAATTTTTCGTTCATACGATAAAACCAATACAGGGACTCTCGATCGAGCTCAATTCACTGCTATGATACAGGATCTCGTTGAAGAAGGTATTCTAAATGGTAGCGGACATCTAGCATGTGAATTTGATGAAATCGATCGTAGTCATGATGAACGAATCAATATTAATGAGTTAATCGCCTGGTTAATAAACATTCGTGTACTTGGCAATGACACTATTGAAAAATCTTAGAAAGTGTCTTGAACTCTTTGTGTGCTACATGCATCTCATCATTTGTCCTCCAGAATCGAAGGTATCTTTGACGAACATTAGTTTTCTTAGTTGAAAATTTCACTGAACACTATTCAATTCATTGTCAACAGTCTATAAATGAGAGATTGCATTTGATAAATTACAAAGCTGAGGTTTTAGTTCTTGTTGTATTCCTATCCCGAAAGAATAAACATACGGTTATAGAAAATTAAAGCCGAAAAACTCGTTTTAATTAATCATACTAGTATCATTTCCAGCTGCAGCTCTCAGCAAGTGTCCGCTTTTGACAACGTCTTTCATCGCTGTCTGACTGAGTTTCGTTTCGCTCTTAATATTCCTCACTTGCAAGCATTAGAGTTGAAGAAGTACGTCCGGACGAAAAGCATCGGAAAACAGACATTGCATCTCATTATCAAGTATCAAACACGCTAATAAGTCATTTAATGTTGTCTCTCAAATAAATTTCACTATTTGCTCATGAAAAGTAAGAAAAAACATATCAAAAATACGTAGTATCAATGTGTAATACCTGTGATTGCAAAATGATTACATGTTTAAATGAGAATAACGATATAAAACAGTTATAGAATAATGTTTTAAAAATCATATCAGAGATGTATTTACACTCAAGGATACAATAGAAGATCTGAAGTCTTCTATTAGAGGAAGAGGTTTACTACCTTATACGTCAACTTCAAAGTCAATAAATTATTCTGTTTTTTTTTTTCTAAATGAGCTCTTTCACCAAGTAAAGACTCGTAAGAGGAGTGGTATTTTTGTTTGTTTTTCATCATAATAGATGATATGCCTGGTCAGTTCTTTTTTTCTGTTCTTTCTTAAATTATTACATATGTTTTATAAGTCAATTTAATTACACTATAATCAACGATGTAATCAAAGAGATGGAAAATGTGAGAGGACATCAACCATTTCATTCATCTTTATTTCTCATGTTAATTTAAAAATAGCTCAAAAGAAACTTATTTTTATTTAAGGCCTGTCACTTTTTCTTCTGAAATTGTCGGAAACAAGGAAAATCAAAGAAAAAGTATCGAAAAGCACAGGAACTCGTAAAAAATAAGATGATCAACTAACTTACTCTTCTAACTATTCATTCCCTCTGCTTTTAAAATATATGCGATAAATAGTTAAGAAATATAAATGAATCTATGGTAAACTACAATGCTAAACAATTATTTGATATTTTTTTTGAGATCATGACATGGTATCAAAGTAAACTGATAAAATAGATTAAGTATACTATGATAAATTTTGACTTTAGAGAGTATTTTGATGCATGTTCATTGATAGAAATAGCTTTCGACCTTAGTAAAAAGTATCTGGTTTACAAAAAAAAAAACACTTGTATGGTAATTTTTTTGAAAAAAAGATGGAAAAACTCAAAAAAAAAACTTGGACCGGTCAGTAAAGAAATTTTTTTTCTACCGGTCGGTAAGAAATCCTCTACCGGACCGGACCAGCCGGTCTGCCGGTCCGGTTACAACTCTGATCCTTACTACTAGAATATTTTGAAACGACAAACCAAAAATGTTTGTTGTATTATTTTCTGTTAAGCTTCTCTAAACTGACGTATTTGGAAATGATAACACATAAAAAAATTATTTTATGAATGATTTCTGTAAATGGTAGTTGATATCCTTGCCAAACACCTGATAATCCTTACGAAAAATTTTATTTTACAAAAATTCCAATTTTCAACTTTAGTGTTTAAAGAATGAAAGGCAGATTTAAACAACTTTACCAAAGCTGATATCAATAGAGTTCCGTGTAGCTTAAAATAATCAGGAAAAATATACTTTTCAAGTTGAAAAAAAGTTGCAAGAACCATTTTACGGGTGTTTAGTTTTTGGCTGTTCCTCCTTCTCAGTTTCGTTCTGGAAAAATATGTCTGGTACAAATTTTTGTAGTTCAGAATTTGTTCTTTCAAACGGGATTCTGGAACTTCGCCAATAAGACTTTCGTCAATTATTGGCGAAAATCCAGAGGTGTATTGGCGAAAGTTCAATGGACTTTCGCCAATTGGCGAATATCCAGGGGGATGAATTAGCGAAAGTCGAATAGATTTTCATTAATGAAAGTGGAACATTCATATCGTAAGTGATGTACAAGAACTATCCCTAGCATTATAAAAATGTACCTCAAGTCATACAGTTAAGAATATAGTTGATATCAATCTCTCTAACCAATACTACCGTTCTACTTAAATTCGAGAAATTTCATTGGAAATTCGCCAATTGGAGAAAGTACAGGGGGTATATTGACGAATGTTCACTGGACGTTCGCCAATGGCGAAAGTTCAGTTTGAGAAGTTTCTATTGGCGAACGTCCGGTAACCCTTTCAAACAAAAAAAATTTAACTGATTTACAGAGCAGCAATATGGTTTAACATAGTCTGACATTTTGCCAAAGACTTTTGCATTGTATATTAAGTACAAAACATCAAACAAGACTGTTAAAATGTCCAAATAAAAATGAAGCATGATTTAAAGTAGTTGTTAATGTTGTGGATACTGTTGTAAATATCGCTGTAGTAACTGTTGTTGCTGCTGTTATCAAGTGAAGTGTGGTTGTTATTCCAAACAGCACCGACACATTTATTGGCAAAATATATTCACTAGCTAATCATTGAAAAGTTTCAATAATAATGATATTGGATTCATATTTTAGAATATTACACTGAAATGAATCATAATTATTCAAGCCGCAACTCTGATAATGTGTGTAAATCTGAATCCGGATTATCTCTGGCAGATCGGTTGGACGAGCACATCTATTAAGAACGTCCTCTGCTTTGTCATATGTGACATTGTGATGTATATATTCAGGAGAATAAAGTGAAACATTTTCAGGACATAAACCTTTGTTTGAATATTGATTAGGATCAGTATTGTTTGGATTATAGAGACGAACAGCGAGTGTTTGTCGCAAAGGTTCCACTTGCGGTGTCAGTCAGTGTTCGAGATAATGTTTCAAGCACAAACTCGAGATCAGAGTAATCAGATATGAAACATATATAAATAATATTAACTCTTATTGAAATATTATCTAGAGAGAATTGTATTATAATTACAAGTTTATTGTAAGGCATAACTGGTTGTTTTTGAGCATCAAATGATCCATTGGCAAGACGATAGTAAAATCGATTATTAGCAAAACTGCACAGTTTTCATATTGGTTATTATTATTAGTTTACTCATTTGATGATGGACATATATTTGAAGGAATAGACGAGTTCATTTGTAATCCTTGAAAAGTAAAACTGTTTAAAAATATCGAATTGATTCTCTGAATGAAGCTACAAGTAATATTGAGAAGATCAAAACATTATTTCCTACAGGCATCTACATGAGATGGAACGAAAAGAGTGTTCTATGGAATAGACGGTCACGACTTGTCCCATGGAATGAGATATGCTTCAAAAACTTACTACTGTCTCACATGAGATGACACAGTCTTCAAAAAGTTCTGTCTGATGAGATGGAATACTTCTCAAGAAATTTTTCGTCGCATTCAATAGGACATCATAATTGTCAAATACTTTTTTTTAAAAATACCACTTATTAGTACATTTATAAATTAGAAAAAATGTTTTATTTCTTACTTGTCGGTTGCGTTCGAATAAACAAGGACAACAAACATCTATATCAAAATATAGATTGTCTTAAAAAAACTTTTATATAAAAGAAATTTGCTTCCATTGAATGATGGAATGGAACAATCACATGTCATGCGAATCCCTTTTATCGACATTTTTTATAACTCTTTGAATATAGTATATGAGAAAACCATGAAAGTCTTATCAAATCAAGGATTTCTACTTTCATTTTTGTACTTTTGTCGAAAAATATTGTATCATGATACTTTATAATTTATATTTAAAAAATTATCAAAACTAGACACTGGGGTTTAATATCTGACATTCGGTCATTTTGTCGTTTTTCTTTTTTCTGAATGAATGTCTTTTTCTATTTTATATGTAATAGAAAGTGCCACAACGATTACATCTGCATAGAAATAGATAATCGAAAAAAAAAACATTCGTCTGTCGCTGCATCAAGCAGACTAGACCGAATTGAAATTGAAGTAAGAATTGCGATTGGTACTATCACATAGAAACACCAGTCATATTCTTTAATGGACTTTATATTCGTCTAGTCTGTTTGAGACCTATATATCAATGTTATATTTTTTCATTCAACAAAAAGGTCAGTCTATTTTTTTTTCTTCAATCAGAAAAATATTTATAAGCAAAGAATCAATAGATGAGTTAATATATATATTGTCTTGACATCAGCATTACAACCCCATATAAAGATGAATCAACATAATGTTCATCTACTTGATCTCCCAAATGAAATATTATTCATCATTTTGAAAAAACTTGAGAATGTTGATGTTCTTTATTCTTTAATGGGTACCAACAATCAACGATTTGAAATTATAGCACAAGAACAAATCTTCACTAACATCCTTAATTTTATTTCTATATCACGATCGACTGATGAGATTTGTTCAATTTCTTCAACAATAGTTAATCAATTTTGTATCAATATATTACCTAGAATTCATAAAAATGTTAAATCGCTCATTGTTGAATCTTTTTCTATGAAACGTATTTTTGGCGCTAGTCTCTATCCTAATCTTACTCAACTCAAAATTTTTAATTTCAACAAAGGAATTGTTTCACGTTATTTCACTGGTAAGATATTCATCTATACTGATCTTTTAAAAGATTAGCATAGAAAAATATTTAGACGTTCAGATATAAATAATATATATTTTGTTTAGACGATTCTCACTTTGGACATATTTATAAACAACAAATTACAGATCTTATTCTTGTCAGTAATGATAAAAATATTGAAATATCAAAAGAAGAGTATACCAAGGATGTTTATGGAATTATTTTTACTTTCTTTGAAAATGTAAAGCATGTTAGTATTGTTTCGGCATCTACTGATGATTATCCACCTTTGACGTTATGTATTCCACCACTGGCTTTTTCTTCTTCGACACTTACCAAATTATCTATCAATGTTGATGATTTTGATGATTGTCTGGCGTTACTTGATGGTCGTTTCAAACAATTAATTACATTTATCATTCAAATTAATCTTATCTACCATCGGATATTAGGATCTTACAACATGGTGAGTGTCATACTTCCTATTATTATTATTATCGAATTCTAAAATCTAATTAGAAATACAATAAACATAATGAAATTTGTGGATTAGTAAATACGTTATTTTAATTTTGATTATTAGAACATATGTAGAATAGAGTGTTATGCTTATGTTGATAATGTTCGAGATTATTTCATAAATAATCAACATTCATTTAAAAATGGTTAATCAACCTTTGTAGGTACTAAATGGCTCGATAAAAAATATTTTTTATGAATTATGTTAAACTTATACACTTATAGTAAAAGAAATGAAACATAGAGTTATTTCTAAACTAAATGCTTTCATAAATCTAGTATTCTTTTAAACTTCATTTAATTTTACTGTTGAAAATGAGCATAGTTACTTAAAAGAACGATTAGTTTTTCTTTACAAATAATTTTTCTTGTAAGATCTATATAATGAATGTTATTGAATACTTTGAAACATGTTGAGAAAATTCATCCGTATATAATATTTTTATGATTTCGTCAAATTGTTCATTAGTTTCGATATATATATATCTGAACTGAACGAATATAAAGTAATAATGTATTACTTGATAATATATGTATTTCATAGAATTCAATAACTATATGAAAAATGAATAATATCTATGGATTAATGGTTGATATTAATTTCTTCACTGAAATGATAAAGAGGAATTTACAAAACTTTTTTTTTTTCTATGTTTCAGGATACACTATCTAATTTAAAATGTTTCTCATTAATATGTTATAAGAGTACTCAAGGATATGACAATTTAATTCTACCACTTATTCGTCGAATGTCAAATCTTGAAGAATTAAGTTTATATATTCATATATTGGGTGGATCAACATTCATCTCTGGTACTCATCTTAATAATAAAATTCTTAGTCATATGCCACGACTTCATACATTCTCATTTTATTTCGCTTCTGAAAATACTGTTGCTAATTCATCTATTCGTATATCTCATTCAGATATTGAACAAACTTTTACCAATATAAAATATCGACAGATCGCTTCTTTGATAGATTATGACAGTTGTAAGAATTCGATTTGTCGTGTCTTTTCACTTCCATTTAAATTTGCTCGTCTGACAAATATCACAAATAATATTCCAAATATTGTATTCAATTCTGTTACTCATTTGAAATTACGCGATAAATATCCATTCAAATACGAATTTTTCATTCGACTTGCTCGTGGTTTTCCATTTCTTAAAAGTCTATCTATTGACACTATTCTAGCACCAAATTGGAGAGTTAACGAATATCATCTTCAACATATTGATTGGTGCTCAATTGTTGAATTACCTCATCTTATTTCACTTGACATCGATTCTGCAAACATTTATTATGCTGAACATTTTCTCAATGAAACAAAAGCACATCTACCTTGTTTAACTGAATTAAAAATTCGCTATGAAAATTTGGAAATGGTGACAGAAAATTTTACAAGAAATGAAACACGACGTAATTGCACTAAAGTGAACCGATTAATTGTTAAAGATTTCATAGTTTATCCGAAAGATGTCTATTATTATTTTCCTTTATTGTGACTTTAATGTTGTTTTATAGTTATCTGAATAGAAACTCTGTGATCTACATTAGAATTTTTTTTTTCTTACAATATCAATTATCAAGCGAAAAATGTTTGTTATTTATGCAGACAATCTGCTTCTGGAAGCTGTCATCAACGCGATTATTCATTTTTTTTTGTACATAAAAAATGGGTACATTATAGAATCGGTCAGTGTTCATCTGACCGTACACACGATAAGTCTCCAAAGGGTAATTCCATTGTGATGAAATTTTGGACACTGAATTGTCTCATCAATATCTCGGTCGAGTTCGAAGATGAGAATAATTCGTCAAGAAATTGCGGAGTTATAGCAAACAATGTCATTATTTTCTATTCTTCTCTATGGGAACATTGACCTATCTCAGTTTTCGTAAAAAACGTTTTGTCTCATAATCAAAAAAAAACGTCACCTATTATATACCATTTGTTAGAGAATTTCACGGGCTACAAGATGGTATAAAACACAGTAAGAAACAAGAAGGGTAAATCATATATTATAAAGATACTTACTTCAGCTGAAAGTGATGTCTACCACTTTATGAGTCGATGAACTGCGAAAATATTACTCGCATATGTAGGCCTCGGGGACCTTTATTAAGTTAGATATTGAGACATTGGTTAGACTAGACAAATGAGTCATCAAAGCCTTTCCTGACAGTTTAGTAATTATAGGATGTCTAGACAGCAAAATTATCCTAGCAAGCCAATTTTCCTAAAACTCGTTTCCTATTTTAGACAGTTTAATCAAAACGAATCTGTCGCCAATTATTTTTAATTTTTTGAAGCACATATAACACTGGGATTTAAATCCGAGATTTTCACATTTCTATATCATTTAGCGATGACTGAAGTATTGTTGAAAACTATGGCACAATACTAAAAATCTGAGCTTGTTGGTAATTAGTTTTGCTCTGGATTTAAGTGGGTATTGACGTTTCTTTAAAAAGTACACGATCATACAAAATCAGATGCAAGAAAGACAATTGAAACAACTAATATTTTTAATAGATTACTTGTCTATTCTCAATATTATCATCTCTATTTTCCTTCAAACGATTTTTGAATAGATTTATTTTTCGACCACCTCTGATTTGAAGCAGAATTCGAAGACAAATACTCCACTACTACTGGCCTTCAGTCCAAATCGACGCTCCAATGACATTGTGTACCTCTATGAAATGTCTTCCTCCAATGTTTTCTTAATTGTAATCTGTGCATATTGTAGCTAATGTAAAGGGCTCTTAATGATAAAAAAAATTATGATGGTTGCTCTCGTCGTTGAAGAGAACAAAGATCTACAATGAATATGTCTAACAACCTAAAGATGGTCTTTCGAGATTCTTGTGAGATTTTTTAGGACTGTATTTCAACTATAAAGTCAGAAGAACTAAAGTAAAAGACTTGATATTTATAGTAGTGTTAGCGGCTATAGATGAAATTTTAAAAAATCTTTTTTTTTCTTGTTCTCACCATATGAATAGGTGTACTATATCATATTGGTCATAAATGCAATTTAGACCCAAAGACATCGAATATTTACCATGTTCAAACTTTTTATTCACTCGTGAAAAAATATTTGATCCCGTCATCAAAAATGCTTATCTCAACGAGATTTTTCATTTGATATGAGGTAGAATGGTCTAGTTAGAAAAAATCCGATTGACCAATTTACAACTAGGGGTGTACCGAAACCGAGACTCTTGGTCTCCGTCTCGTTCGTCTCGGTCAGTCTCGATTTCAAAATGGAAAAGTCTGTGCTGTTAGTTAGTAAGATGCAAAATATTCAGGTTCAATTAAAGCTCTCACTGCTAAACTACCAAATTTAAAATACTAGCTGTGCTTCGCGTGCATAGACGGAGATAATTGAATTTTACTGTATTAACAGTGTCAGTATAGTAACATCGGTATAGGGAAATTATTTGTATCCATTTCATATATAGCCAACTGAATATTTCGATAGTATACTTCCTAGTCAACTCTCCCTTTTCAATTCCTCAAGGAGTCCATGGAAAATAACGACTCCCTAGGGGACTCTGTCGTGAATCCGCGAGGAGTTCAAGAAAAGTATAGAAAATTTTTAGCGAAAATTCAATCGATAGTTTCAAAAAGTCAAGTAAAAAAATGAGAAAAACCTGCAAACATTTCGGAGAAATTCTTCAAGAATCTTTAAGGAGTCTTGAAGAATCACTTTAAGTAAGTTGAACAATGAAAAAAATCGTAGTTATAGAAAAATTATGGAATAGAGATTGTTTATATATATCTTACGAGTTCATTCTACAATATCTCACAATTCTTTTGAAAATATAATAAAATCTATACGATACCTCAGTTCAAAAGTATATTTAAAGAAATAAAAGTGTTTTAAAAAAAAACCATATGAATATTACAGATAGAATTATTAAAATATTACCACATCTTTTTCAATTGAAGAGCATAAAACAAATAGATGGCTCTGTCTGTTGATATCTGACTTAAATCTTAAATGCGTCGGTTTCAATTGGTTAACCAATCAAATTTCGAGATGTTGATATGATGATGATAAAAAGGATTTTTGTTTCATTCCTTCGTCGTTTTTTTTTTTGTAAAAAAAGATCCAACACCATCTTTAGAAAACAAAATGCAATCAGCTGTCGAAAAGCTTCGTAAATATCGTGATGAAAATTATCGTTCATATGATGAAATAATTGAATTATGGACACAAATTTTATCTAAACGTAATTTATCATCATTAGGCGACGAAAAATGGTTAATACTTGAGCAAGTATTTAAATCAGCTTTACATTGTTCAAAATTATCCATTGCTCGTCAATGTCTTGAACAATTAGAAAAACAATTTAAAACAACAAGTCGTCGTGTAGCAACATTAAATGGAATGTATTATGAATCGATTGGAGAATTTGGAAGAGCTGAAGAAATTTATTCAACATTATTAGAAGATAATGAAACAGATGCTATTGTACGTAAAAGACAAATAAGTCTTTTAAAAGAACAAAATCAAATACGTGAAGCTATTAGTGAATTAAATTCATATTTAGATCTTTATCAAGTAAAGAATAAAAAATATTTTAATTTTAATTTATCTATTTTATTTTTAAGGCTGATCAAGAAGCATGGAGTGAATTATGTGATCTTTATTTATCTGAACATGATTATACAAAAGCTGCATTTTGTGCTGAAGAACTTCTTTTAATAAATCCTCATAATCATTTAAATCATGAACGTTATGCATCTATTCGTTATTCTCAAGGTGATTATGATAAAGCACGTACTTATTATTTTAGTGCATTAAAAATAAATCCAATAAATATTCGTGCTTTATATGGAGTTATTTTAACATCAACAAATCTTGCTATTAAAACATCATCAACAAATCCTAAAGCACAAAATTCAAATGAAAGCAATAATTTATTTATTGAACAAATTCAATGGGCACGTGAACAAATTATACAAAAATATAAAGAAACTATTCCGGATCTTCTACCTATTATTGAATCAGCATTACAAAGTTTAACATTATAAAAAAAAAAAGCAATCTCTTTTTTTCTCGTCATTTTATCTAATAGAATAGTAGATTTTGTGTCATGTCGTTCTTGTTAATATAAAAAAAAAAAGAATTTGAGAATGAAAACATAAAGATATGAATCTTGTTGTTTTAGATGTTGAGATGGATTTACAAAATAAATATCAAATATTAGCAAGTGAATTTTCTAAAGTGCGAGGACAAGTAACTGTTTTAAAAAAAGCAGTTCTTGATGAGCAAAATAAAAGTCAACAACTACAAGTAATTTATATTTTTTATTTATATGATCATTTGATTTATTTATTTTTTTTTTTTTTAAGGAAGATATCAATAAAAAGGATCAGAATTTAAGACGAAATGCACAAGAAATCGAAACACTTTCATTTCTTAATACACAACTTAAATCTCGTCTTGAAATTCTTCAACAAGAACTTAATGATATTGAAACACATATAAAATTAAAAAAATCAAATAGCAATAAATTATCGCAGGCTAATCCATTTAATGATAATGTACTGGCTCAAGAACTTGAACAGAAAATTAAACAGTATGAAACAATTCAACGTCGAGTAAGTTTTATGGGTTTGTTTTTTCTTCTTCAAGAACCAGCTAAATACCTAAAGGTGGTAAAGAAAAATTTAGAGGTGTACCGAATTCAAACTCAAACTGTATGGGCTTAGTGCATTTTCTGGAAGGATCTGTGAAATAGTTTTAATTAGCTTGTTATTTTGGCTACTATTCAAATTCGTAGCTATGATATTCTGCATAGAGAGAGATACATGTGGATTAATGTTTTTGAAGTTTTATGAAGTATTGCTGATATCTGAAATCCCACACGCAATAGAAGACCTTCTCTCTCTCTCTTAATTAATTAATCTCTCGCAGAATTTGAACTTTAATTAGATAGTATATCTACATCAAAATATGTCTAGTTTTCAGGGTTTTGACCTGAGAAACCTTAAAAGACTAAAGATCAACATCATTTCTAGATTTTTAAAACTTCAAACAATCTCTTCCTATATCCTGAAAGCCGCTTTGGTTTTTTGAAAAAATCTTTTTAATTAAGAATTGTTAACACAAATAAGACACAATAGAAGACTCCTCATCTGGAAAGTTTGTTCGTTAGGACATAGTAGAAGACCTAGTGTCTTCTGTTGCAGTGAGGATATAGAATTAATTCAAACTGTAAAATCTACTTTCTTTTTTCCCATTTTTTTTTCAAAACTTAGCAAAGAAAATGTTTTTTTTTCGGAAAAAAACTCCTGATCTGTATATCAAAGTTGTCTTTTTTTTTTCGCGAGAGTTATCTTTAGTAAAATTGAGAACATGTTCCTATTAACAATAGGTTGTCATAGGAAAACAATTTCTCTAGAAGATTTGAAGTGTAGCCTGATCTAACATTAGAGTTTTGTTTATTTATGACTATTTGAATAATTCTCTCGCAACAGATGAAGTGAATTATGTCATAATTTGATATATGCTTTGTTCTAAAAAACGTACGTTTGGTGAAGTGAAATCAGTAAAGTAAGAAGGTAGCACTCATTCACCTATAGCAGCAAGACTTATTAGAAGGTTTGAATAATAACCGAACATCTAGCTCTCTCATTTCTCGTTAGCCCTTGCAAAACTCTCTTTGAAATTAAGTGCATATGTTTTCACAAAATTCTGTTGGATGAAGACACGAAAGTCTACTAATTTGTGCCGAAGTTCTATCGGTAGTTCATGAACTTCATGCGAAAGACTGCTTGCCGCGTACCAAAGCGAAATTATTAAATTTTATTGAAGAGAATGTTGGTGTCTCTTCCTAGTGAGAATATATCATCGAAAAATGCGAATCTCCATCCTATCATGTTTGTAGGGTATTTCTATTTATGAGATACATTTTGAAAGTCATTAAATTTAACATGATTATCGATAGGATAATGAACACTTTTTTGTGCATCAAGAATCTCTTCTAAATCTAGATGAATGCAAAGGGAAAAATACATAGAACTATTTCCGTTTTTTTATTTAATTATAAAGATTATAGAGAAGAGTTGACTGCACATTGATATTATATACTGTTTTAAGCTTTCAATAACATGAAAAAACAGCTAAGATCAATCAACTGAGTTCATTAATATGCTTCGCTAAATAGCCTTAGGGTATGACGTAAGAAGCAAAATCTAATCTAATATTATGCATAAATTATAAAAATAGAATTAATAGAAATCTGAATGAATCTTAGATAATTATCTAGGAATTAATTGTAAATGAACACCAATATTGATGAGTTCGAATATTTTGTATCTTTGAATTATTTCTAATGTAGAAAAACAAAAATAGAAGTATAAATTATATATTCTTAACATAGGTTTATGAATTAGAAAAGTTGATTGTTGATAATGAAAATGAACGATCAATAAATCGTTCAAATATAGAACAGTTACAAAATCAAATGGCAGAAATGCAAGAAAGTCATCAACGAGCTCGAGATGAATATGAAAGAATTTTAAAACAAATAAAACAAGAAAATGAATTACTTAATGAACAAGTTAAACAACATTTAACTGAACAATCATCATCTGTTGCTGTCAGTCGAAAATCGTCTGTTATCCGTTTTCGAATCGTTTGTTTTTTTTTCGAATATTTCTTTACTAAATTTTAGATCGAGTTTAAATCCACCAACAAAAACCGTTCAGGAATCAACACCACCTCCACAACCTGAAATATTTTTATATAAATGTTTAAATGCATGGCGTGATGCATTTACAGAATTAACTATTTATATTGAAGAACGATTAAAAAATAATAATCGATCTTCAGAAAATAATGAAAAAGTAATTTATTGTTTTCGAATTGTTCTTATTTATAAAAGAAAAGAAAAAAAAAACATGTTTTATTAATTAGATGGCTCATACTGTAAAAGCTTTTCAACAACATGCAGAGAATTTTCTTATTGCTTTGAAAATACGTTTGTTCGATGGAAAAGTAAAGAATCCAAAACAAAATGAGAAAAATAATTTTATTCATTTATTTTTTTGTTTTTGAAGTCTTCACAAGGAGATACACATACAACTGATTTTGCTGAATTATTTAGTATGTTTGTTTCATCATGTGAAAAAGTACTTGCTTTTGCTATTAAAAGGTAAAATATGATTTGTTTTGAAATAAAATCATTTTGTTTTTGTTCAGTGTTTGTGATGAACCTAACTTCAATTCTTCATCAGAAAATCAAGAAAAACTTTATGAAAAAATTAATAAGTTAAATGTTGTACTTAATCAATTATTTCAACAATGGGCAAATAATTTATCACAATTACGTGAAATAGCTGTTGCAATTATTCAATTTGGTAATTGAAATATACATATAACTGGTGGATCATAAATAATAACATCATTTGTATTTCGTGTTTTTCTCAGCCATCTTTCATTGTAGAAATTTAGCCTTAGGTTCAGAAGATTTTTCTTTCAATTCTCTACAATATTAAATTAGAACGTTTTATCTAAACTGCCAATATAAAAAAGTGACCGAATAATACTGATCTCCTGTAATGTGTACTACCTTCTAACATAGAAGAAACATTTGTTTTGATTTTATTCGTTGGGATTTTTGGCCATTCAAAGGAACTTATTAGCTTTTTTGTATCCCATAGAAAACTCTATCTTTCAGCTATGTTTAAGGAGAACCCTCGTTCCACATGTTAAAATCAAAGGTTTTAAATTTTTGATTTTTCGTTGTGAATTAGTACTTTTATTAAACCCAACTCTTGAAATCTCAAGCAGAAAAACTCGCATTGCGATTATTCTTTGTATGGGAAATTCTCCTAATGGTAGTCACTGTTTCTCATTCGAAAGGTACTGAGATTATGGGTCATGGACTTCTAACACCGGTGAACACGGCCAGTTTTTGATCACTTTAGTTGAAGGAAAAAAAAAGTTCTGATACATACAGGAAAATTTGTAGTTTGTTTTTTCACTTTTTACAGATATTAAACACTGTTTGTGGTGCGTAATTTTATTTTTGCTTTAGCAAATATTGCACTGTTGAATCTACAACGCTTTTGTAGAAAACAACATGTATTTTTGGAGATAAGCTCAGCATTTTGATCTTTTTTTACGAATGGAAAGAAATAAAAAGAAACAAAAAAAAATGGCATTTCAAATAATGTCTAGTATCTGTAAAAAGGTTCCAGCTCTATCGACCTTATTGCGGCTGAGAAAACAGAGCAGTTTTTAGCCATTGCGACCTAGGTGCTCCCTAGAAGAAAGTATTTAAGAATTTGGAATCTACGACAACTTCTGCTCTACTCCTTGAAATCTTTCTACTCTGAAAGTTTCAAATATTTCTGATGAATCGTTCTTCAGAAACTTTGGAAAAGGGAGGAAATCCTGTTAAATCATTTTGACATGAACGTCCGCCGCTCAGAAAAAGAATACTGTTTTCAAAAATTTAAAGAAAAACATGATTTTGAACGAGCAGTCTTAAGACATTCAGAAATGTTGGTAAAAGTTCAGCAAAACTTAATCCTTTAAGGTTATACATTTATAGTTTGAATAAAAATGAATGCTACATTACACCGAATACTGATAATGAGAAGATTACGATGTATCTGGATGAAATTAGCAAAAATGCTTGGCTGATATGAGCTTCACTGATTACCAAAAGAAAGAACGCAGTTACTTATGCTGAAAAAATGTCTCTGATATGTTTTATATTTGCCTAATGATAGGAAAAAATCCAAGCTTTCCAGAAAAACTCTAATACAGTTATACATGTTGGAGAAGCACAATATTATTCAGTTACTTTTTTAAATAGGAAGTTTCGGTTAGACTTTCTAATTTTAATATTGTAGAGAATTGACAGGAAAATCTTTTGAGACTAAGACCAAAATTTTTACAATGAAAGCTGGTCAAGAAAAACATGAAATACAAATGATGCTATGATTTATGAGTGTATCGTCCAAGAAGAATGACTTTAAAAAATGATTCTTAATAAATACACATGATCAGTCAACTGATAATAATCTGTAACCCATATAAAAAATTGTTCGTTAATTCAATTTATAAAAAGAAAACGAAAGAATTTAGTGGAAATTTTTTAAAATTTGATCATCCGAGAAAAATTCGATTTTCATTTTACAGTCATGAAAATTATTGATACTGTATTTCAAGAGATATAAGTTCTAATCTTTGTTTTTTTAGATTCATCTCTTCCAACGACAGTAGAACAACTTCAAGCAAAAATTATTGAAATTTCAACAACATTTCAAGCAGGTGCAATTATTCATTGTGGTTCGTATTTTGTTTATTGATTTTTCTTCATTTATAAATTATTATATATTTTAAAGATCTTGATAAAAACTATAATGATAAATTATGTTTGGAATATGAATTAAGTGCTTCTCCCGTACATTTAACAACAACCGATGAATGTATTCTATCAGCATTAAGAAAATTAGCAAGTCATGAACAACAGGTTAAGAAAATATGATTATTTTTTTTTTTATAGATTTTTGTTATTTTGTTTTTGTTAGATAGCACAATTAATTCGAGAAAATCAAACATATCTTTTTGAATTTCAAAAACGACAAAAAGAAACTTTACAACAAGAAGAAAATGTTTTTGTGGATGTTGCAGAAGATTCTTGTCAACAATTACTTGATGTTCATAAAAAACAAGTGAACAAATAAATAAAAATAAATATTGTTTTATTAAATTTTCGACTTTTTTTTTAAAAGATTCTTTATAATGCAGAAACAATTGGTGCACTTGAACAAGAAAAAGAACATTGGCGTTTAGAATATCAATTATTAAAAATAAAATTGGAAAAAATGCGTGATGATCATTCAAAACAAATTGAAGAACTAAAAGACAAAACAAATCAAACAACAACAACAAATGAAGAGTTTGATGGAATGGTTACATCATTACCTACAACTGTAAATGTTTATTTTATTCATTTACATATATATTAATCAAAATCGAGTTTTTTACCGAAAATTTCTTGTCTCATCCTCTACAAATCGATAAATTTTCAAGAGAATTAAAAGCTCAAAAAATTTACGCAAATTTTGTTGAGTATTAATAGGAAACTTCATTATTTATGAACCATCTCTCCCATCTTAATGAATTTGATATTATGATTCGAAAAACTGTCGAATCTAAAATACGAATGAATGTCATGAGGAATTAGCAGAAATGTTCATAGTGATGCTGCGGCTATTTACCACAACGACGGCATCAGCATCGCAGTCACCTTATCTCTTTTAGGTTAGTGACGTGGCAGTAGTAGATTTGCAGCCGTGATGGATGTTCATAGGAATTCGGTTGTTCATCCGGATACTGTCACATTATCACTACTCGATTTATTATTCAGTCTAAGGTGCTTTGTTGTTTTTTCTTTGCTAAGTTGAATTTTGCTTGGTATGATACATAAAATAATTCATTGAAAAACAAAAGAATATCTATATTTCGATATCGATAAACTCTCGTTTTGTTTTTGTTCAACATATTTTTATTTGTAACACTGTTTTTCTTTAAATGAATAAGAAAGAATGAAATATTTTAATTTTTTTTAGTCAATAACAAATATTCCACGAGATTATCGAACAAGTTCCGATCCACCGAGTGAACGCGAACTAATGATAAAACAATATTATTCACAAAAAATCCTCGATTTAGAAACAAAATTACAATTAGTAAATGGCAAAGGAATTGCTTTTTATAATGAAGTATTTTAATTATTTATTTTTTTTTATTCCTAATTCATCTTTTATTTCTTGTTATACAATTAGTTAGCAAATATTCATCAACGTTTAAGACATTCCAAAGATCAAGAAGCTAAAGGTCGAATTGAAATAGACCAGTCACAACAAGAATTAACAAAAATGACGGTTTGTTTATTTTTCTTTTTTTTTTTTTTTATTTACAAAGAAAATCGTATAATTATTTTACTGATTTAGGATGAATTAGCAACAACAACTAAAGGGTATGAAGAACAAATAGCGACAATGTCTGAACATTTAGCATCGATGAATGAACAGATTACGTCACAGAATGATAAAATTGATAAACTTCAACAAATGTTACACACGAATCCAAAAGTAATAATTGAAAAAGATTTTCTTTTTTATTATTATTTTAATAAATTTTTTCTATTTTCAATAAATAGGATGGTAAAAAAAGCAAAAAATGAAATGAATTTTTGCTTTCATTCTATGGCAACACAAACGCGAAATCATGATGATAGTCAGTTTTCTATGTTGATTTATTTATCTTTGATTCTTCTATTGTGCTTTTAAAAATTTATTAATTCATTTTTTTCGAGTGTTAATATCTTTTTTTTTCCATATGTATTTTGATAATCTTTATTGATATATGTAATAGATTGTATGTGTCTTTTGGACAATAATTTAAAAAAAAAACCATTCATTTCTTCATAATTCATAAGATATGATGATGAAAAAAAAGTAAAGTAATATTAAATAGAAAGTTATTTGTTTGTGCAACACACTAATAATAAAATATTTTAATAACAATCATTGACACCTTTGTATCATTCAAGGTTACCATAGGTGTTTGCATAGGATAGTCTATATATAATCGTCGATTGAGAATAGTCATGACTATTTTATTATCAAGTAAATATGAACTTCATATGTTTGAATGTATATTTTTTTCTTAGTTATATTTGAATGAAGCTCAATACCAAGAACAATCTTTCAACGTATGAAACTATTATCTGATTATCTTTATCGTATCTACTATTTGAATGTGACAATAACTTTCTTTCTTGATCTTCTTTGTATGTTCATTTTTTGCAACATGTCTGATCATTGTATTAATAACTTTTAAATCATGATTTAGAGAATTATATAACATAACAGTTAGATAACTTTGAAGCATAACATATATACTATGGAAAAATACTTGTTAGTGCAGCCCCTTTCGAGCTGAAACGCATTATTATATATCTCGATCAACCCATAAAAAACTTATAGCGATTATTTTTTTGAAGTTATAACTTAATCAATTCACGCTTTTTATGTTGATCAAATGACAACTGTGGTATGAGAGGAGGGGTCGTTGCTAAATATTTGTAATGGGGACGGAGAGAGAGCCGGAATACTTTGGCTTAAAACTTGCACTCACTATTCTATTTGAAAATATACGTGAGTTTCACAAAACACTTTTAATGTTTTAGAAAGATAGACTTGTTTTTTCTTTGTCCTTATCTATGGCGTATGTTAAATTCTTTTTACGCATATTTTTATACCCACTCATTATTTCACCTCTCATTGCCAAATTATTATCTCAGTTCCATATTGTCTTATCTTTCACTTCATTAGCTGTTTCCGTTGATTTATCTTCTATTTCTCAAGTCTGACGTAAATCTCTGAAATTAAGACGTATTTTCTTTCTCAATCTAATTGATAATATTCATTTTCTATGGTGTATAATAAGATTCGAGATAGTTGATCGATAAACAATTCCAGGTAATAACAAAATAGACGCTGTCATATAGATGTTTTGTTATTTCATTTTAATCCTTAAATTTGAATGAAGAATAAATTATACATTGAATTGTTTTTAAGTGAAAAATAAAAACAAAAAAAACAAGCATTGCTGATTTCTATATGTTGTTAGCTTGGTCATTTTTTATAAGAGAATTTAATGTGTTAGATATAATAATGAAGAGTTTCGATTGAGATAATTTCACAGGTTTGGATTGTTTTAGAGATGAACAAGAAGAGAACTTTTTACGATTCTACATGCAACATATGAAGTGAGATCATATAAATTGGTTAACTACGTATACTCTGCCATTGAGCATGAGATACTTGAGATATTGACTCACGAAGAAAGTTCTTCAACTGTTCAATCGCTTTTGAGTTAAGACTATGTGAACTATGTAGATTCAAATGAGCTATGAATACTCTGAAAAGAGTTCGTACCATTAGCTTATTACTATAAATATACTGCACTTTTTCGTGATTTTGTGAAAATCACATATATTTTCGAAGACAATAGTAAATGTAAATTTAAAGCCGAAGATTTGCGACTCCTCCCGCTTCCATTACAGACCTTAGGAATCGAAGACAACAGGTGTCAGATGTCTTTTCGAGAGCTTCTTAGCAAGGGAAAAAAGGGGCTGAGCAACATTAATAACAAAACATCGATTGTTCTAGAGAATTCTAGAACATTCTAGAATTTTCTTCGAACCTTGAATGGCTAGAATACATTTGTGAATGTTTTAAATAGTGCAGTTTTTGATTTTTGCGCAGATACAAATTTATATTTAAGATGTCAAGGATAGTGAGTAGCTATACATTGGTTTTCCACCGTCATCACATGGTCAACATAAAAAGTGTGAATTGATCGAATTATAACTTTAGGAAATAATCAATTTCAGTGTCCTTGAGTAATCGATATCCTTGAAAAACAACGATATTTTGCTAGAAATTTTTTATTTTAAGTATTTTGTATTTATATGATTCGGCTAAAGAACATATGTGAGTTGCACATTTCAGCCCGAAAGAGGCTGTGTTGACAAGTTTTTTTCAATAAATGCCATGATTCTCCTCAGGAATACTAGAAAAACTCCTTTTCAAATTGCAATTTGAAACTTTGCATAGAGATAGGATTTAGCGAGAGTAATTTATTATGAAAGTTTCAAGTCTTTTGATTTGCTTGTATCCTGACCTAAGAACAATAAACTTGCTAGTTTATATAAGCGATTGAAAGATACGCCATTACCATAGTTGTATGTTAGGATAGGAACAACGATCACACCTGAAGCATTCACAAAAACTGGTCTCGTCAAGTCGTGTCTCTATTCAAAATTTCAAGTTGAAATTCGAAAATCAGTTTTTCTCGTATTCTTGAGGAGGATTTCGTTCGCTAGATACGATCTTGTGACTTCTCAACAGAGAAATTTATTAATTTTTTTCAATATTCAATAATATAATACCTCTGTTCGTTAGCCATTCTCCAGTCTATGGTTTATTAAAATAACAGTCAAGAAAATTCATTTTATCACTTATTAAAGTAAACAAAGACGATAATGCCAAACACAACAACATCATATATGCGATGGTTTTCTGTCATAAATATATTTACTAATATTATAGCCAGTTGTCAAATATTATTTGGACTTATTTTTATATCAATTATACTATATAAACGAGCTTATCGATCAGTATCAAATTGTCTTGCTGCCAACATAGCTTTTTCAATCACATTTTATGCAATCACTGTACTTGCAATTTCAATTCATATTTCGTAAGTTTTATCTATTGAGAATTAAAAATGTCTTCTAAAAAGAATAGTTTTTTTTAATGTTACTCTAAATTGAATAAAAAGATTACATTCAAATAAATGTAATTGATTGAAAAGATGAATTATTGCTGTTCGTTAACTTTTTTCAGGCAATGTGATAATCATCCTGATCAATGCACAGAAGAAAGATCATATATTATTCTTAATTACATGAATGATGTTGCATCTACGGCTGTCATTTATTCCTTCACTGGACAATCAATTCATCATCTGCTTTCTGCAATATTTGCACGTAATATTCGTCTTCAAATGTATCAAATACGATTAAGTCTTTTTATTATTCAATGGATTGTAGCTTTTCTTTTTCCATACTATTTTGTTTATGTTAATCCTCAACTTATATACAATACAGTTAGTTATGTATGGGTTGTCTCAAAAAATTTAAGTCCTTTTTTAACTTTATATATATTATTGATTGGATTTATTTTACCAGTCATGATTATTATAAGTGTTTATATAAAATTAACTTTATTCATTGCACAATTGCGAAGATCTACCGTTTTAACAGGATTATCATCAACATTATCAAACCGACATGATTTACAGATGTCTAAATATATTATTTTGCTATTGACAATAGCTGCATTTAGTTTATTACCACAAACAATCTTTCAAAGTATGAAATCACCACCAAGTTATCGATATCGTATTTATTATCTGACTGAAACCATAATTACATTTTGTTGTTTTCTGTGTCTGTTTGCTTGTACATCGCTCGTCAGACGACGATTGAATCGATGGAAAGTGAAAATTAAACGTGCATTGGATTATCTAAGAGAACGATCAACTGTTCTTCGGGGAAATCGCTACTGACTTCATAAATATATTATTTTGTTTTTTAGTATTGTATTTATCATATCATATATTGTCAAAAATGAAAACATGTACAAATTATAGCTTCTATTAAAATCTGTATATTTTTCATTAATCTGATAACTTTTTCAAATCATGAACATAGTATAGAAAAGAATTTCTTTTTCTATTCTTGCTCAAACAATAAGATAAAGATTGATAATTGTTTAACTAAAGCAGTGACAGATCGAGCAGTCCGATAATTGCTACTTCATTGTAAATAAAAGTAATAGATGAATCTTTTAGATAGTCGTTCTAAAACTATTTGCAGAAAAAAAATTCAATTTTGAAATCATGAAAGTCATCAAGAAATATCGATCGTGTTTCTTAAGGTGCAATTTCATTTTAGTTGAGATCTTAGGTGAATAGCCATTACGGATACACATAGGACATTAGTCATTACTTCCATTACTTATTGAGTACTACAACAATAAACAAAAGTTTATAGTACTTAAAATAAACAGCATTGCAGCTTCAATGTAAACAAAAACAGTCTAAGCGTCTCCCTAGATGTTTTGAATGTTTTCTAAGAAATATCTAATCTTTTCACTAACTATTCTATGAAAAACTCTAAACATATTGGCGAAATACGAATATTTTATTTTTATGACTGGTTTAGTTAATGATGATTCAACTATGTTTTTAGACTAAGATATATGCATAGATAAATAAATTTTTCAAAAAAGAAGCAAATTGTGAAAACAAAATATCAGAAACAAAATTTAATAGATTAGTTATGAAGTATATTTATTGAGATTTTAGATATAAAGTTAATTCTATCGTTAATGAATTGTCTAAATCTAATCGATATCTCGATCTGTAAATTTTATTACTCATTATTTCATTTTAATAAAAATTATTTCTTCATAGATTTGTAAATTGTTTTAAATAAAAATAACATAGATAATCGTATATATGTGACCATGCTAATTGACTATAGACCTCATCGAGTACAAAATTTTTGAAGCTAGACTCGACGAGTTCTAGTTGACTGACTTTTGGAAACAAGCTCACATAACCTCAAAAGTTATTATTTAGAAATAATCGTCCACTAGCTAAAATCCTAGATCCACCACTGAAACGAATAGATTTTGTATCAAACTTGTGAATAAATTAAAGTCCTATAAAGAAAATCAATGAGATTTCTTAGATGAATTTTATATTAAGTATAAATCTAATTTCGTTTCGATGAGCTTTATAAAACGATTATTGGAATTCCTTTGTGTTATCGTCGAATTATAATGAACTCGATGTGAATAAGAAGACAAGTCATATTCCAACATATAAACTGCGTAAACTATTTTATAATAAACATTAAATACTAATTATTGCTGTATTCTTGTGACTAACGTTCTTTTTTTTCAAATACAACACTCAAACGAGTCATAAACGATATAAAATTTTAGCTAAGAAGTTCAGATAATTTTTGAATTATTTTCTGAAAATGAGCATACGTCATACATATATCATCATTAGAATACATAAAACTATAATTGAAGATAATCTTTTCACTTATTTTTATTTCATAGATTATGAAAAAAAAGATTAATATAGTCTCTGAATAAAAGTAGGCTACTCAAGTACAAAAAACACGAAAAACAAAAAACAATTCACCGGTTTATTATCACAAACTAGGTTTTTTTTTGTATATTTTTGTAATTTCTATCTTTTATTTTTCTGGTCAATATCAAGTTTATCAGTATCAGGTATTGGTCTAGGTAACCATGATCTTTGTTCTTGAACTGCACGTCGAATAAATTCATATCGTTCATTAACTAAACGATAACGTTTCATAAAATAAGTTTCTAACCATTCAATAGCAACTTGTTCTGGAAATACTTCATTCATAGATCTTTTAAAAGATTCAATAAAATTATTTAATAAATTCATAATAGGTGTTAATTTTTCTAAACATTCTTCACCACGTTTAACATGAATATAACTATATTTAACATGAAGATCAGTTACATATTTATTAACAAATAATTCAACTTGTTCAACTTGACTCCATAGAGAATGTAAAGAAATCATTGATTCATAAACACCAGCACCTGGGAATTTACATCTAAATAAATTCAATGGATTTAAACAAAATAATAAACAACAAATATAAAATATAAATTTACTTTGGCATTGGTTTAGTTAAATGTTCATGAATACTTAAATGTATATGTGATGAACATTGAAGTTCTTTTTCAACATATTCTTGTAATTGTTTATTTGAAAAAATATCAAGTTTGGGAAGACTTTTAAATGGTTCTTTCCAAGCAGCTAATGAAAAAGCCATTGATGGAATTGAATATGGTAATAATTCACATAAAGAAAGAAAATGATCATAACGTGACCAACCAGTTAAGATAATTCCATCGAAATTTTTCCATTTTGTTAGAATATATGAATTTAATTGTTCAATCCATGATACTTGATCTAAATTAATTTCAAAATTCGAATAAAAGTATCAAAACTTTATTTTGTTTATTATTTTACTTTCATAATAATGTTTAACATCACTGACAATTGCAACTTCATCTGTTGCACCTTTAAATGCTGAAGCACCCCATAAACTTTTGAATTGTCCAAAAAGTATTGATTGTGGACCAACAACAAATCCTTCAATATGAACATCTTCTCTATATGACCATAAAACAGGATTAATTATATCCATTAATTTATATTTTTGTAACATTGGACTATTTAAATTTTGTAAAACATCATGCCAAACAAATAATGATATATTAGGATTTTTTTCTCGAATATAATTAGTAATTATACCAAGATGATATGCAAATAAATCATGTTGTGTACGAATACCGGTTAACTGTTGAAATTCTTGACATGCTGGATTTGTTAAAAAATAATAAACTTCATCATGACCAATATGAAATAAACGTAAATTTGGATGTAAATTTAAATATTGATCAATCATAGCAAATAATATTGAATAGGTTTTATTTATACAAGGAGTTATCACTTGAGGATATTTAGGATTTTCACGTAAATCACTAAATTCTTTCAATTTTAATAAAAATTCCAAATGCCCTATTATAAAAGCACAAAAAAAAAATGATAGAAATTTCATATTTCTAATTTTTAGTACATCGTACAAGAATTTTTCTACTTGGAATGTTTTATCGTAAGATTTTTGCAAAAGTTGTACGGTCTGATAAGATCTTGTTTGATAGCTCGATAAGATCATATCAGATTGTATAGAACAGTTAAGTTTCGTAAAAATCTTATGGCAAGTTTTTGATACGATTTTTTTTAGAGACAATGATTTTTCGTCTGATGGTTTGATCTACATTGACTTGAGATTGAATTAGTTTTTGTATTATGTTAAACAATGTTGCGAACATCTTTTGATAAAACTAATTTGTCTCAAATAGATTGATGATTTCTAATAAAACAATTTTCATTATAGTAGATCAATTTATATTAAAGAATGATTTATCTCAACTATTGAATTTACATTGTTGTATGTTGAGTTTTCACGAACTATTTTTAGTACTTTATTAATCTGTACTTCTGATTTTCTTCATTTTTTGCAATGTGAAATCATCTTTGTTTTTGAACGATCAATCATTCGAATATTTAAGAAAAATTCTAATTCATTCATATTAAAGAAATTTCTATTAAAGATTTAGTCAATTCTATAGTCTAGAACGTTTGTATAAGTATACAAGTGTTTCAACAATGGACTTCAACTTCAATCAAATTTACGAAAACAGAAAAAAAGAAGAATTGTTCTCGTTATTTTGTTGCTAAATCAACAGGGAATATAATGTCAATGTGACTGCGAAAGTTTCTTTTTTACACATATGTAAACTCACAGGAAACATAAATAATTAGGTGTGTCAAGTTCTCATTAGTAATTTCATTGACACTTATTTGAAAAAAATATTTCTATTGTTAATATATCAAATATTTCTATTAAGATCTAATTGAAAAAGTATCTTTACATTGATAAAATGACTCACCATAAGTTTGTAATAGAGGCATAATATCTAACTGATTATCTTTTGCTAATTTATTAATTTTTTCAATATCATCTTTCGTATAAGCTTGTTTATGTCTTATATTACTAACAATACCATCAAATGGAAACATATCTTCATATTCCATACATATTCCATTAGCACCCCATTTATGTAATAATGGAAAAAGTTGTTCAAAATAAGATATTTTAGGTGCTGCACCTTTTAAATCAAAATGAACATAAACTGATACAGGTCTATTAGCTATTTTAGTTAATTCCGATGTTGATGAATTATTTTCTTGAAGTACATGACGACTTTCAATTGCTGAAGTATGTACAATTGATTCAGTATTTACATTAAATAATTCCTATAAAGAAAATTCTATAGTACATTCAAATCATTTTTTAATCTTACTCGATGAATGAAACTAGGAGATTTTTTATGATTATGTTCATGTTCAGTTTGATGATCTTCTAATAATTTATTTCTAGCTAGTACATATTGATGATTATCAGTTTTATAAAAATATTTTGTAAAACCATTTATAACAAATATAGATATTGAAAAAAGAATTACAACTAAAAATATTCTTGATAATAATGTATTACATCGACGAATAGGAAACATTATAAATAATTATTTTTCGTCATATGTTTTATTTTTTTTATTGACAAGTATATTTCTATTACAACCCAAACAATTAATCTACAATAACAAAAAAATCTGTTATGATCACTTTAACGAATTGAAAAATGATATTCAAACAGTCCAATTTCTATTTGTAAATAATTTCATCGTCGGTGAATCTAAATCAAATAGAAGGACATATGATCGTATTCTTTTTTTTGTTAGTAATGGAAATTTTTAATAATTTACTCTCTTTATTCATTTGATTAAATAAACACAATACAAAAATTGTAAAAATAAAATTTTTGTTTAAAAGTTGACAGAGAATGAGAATATCTTTTCTTATACTTATTTAATCATTCTCCATTTGAAATTCTAATTCAGTTATCCAATCGAACACGAAAGCTAAAAAAATGCATATGTTTGCAGGAAAATTTCGGTAACTCGCGTTTACTTGCAAAGTACTTTTTGAAGTCGTCGTACCTCATGCGCGAACATAGAAACTATTTTAAATATTTACACTTGTACTGCATAAATGCAAGATAATATCACATTCATAGACATATACGTCACAAACACATGCATGAAAATACAATGCTTTAAATTTCTAAGCAAAATAAGCGAGACCGTGTATGACTTTTATCCTTGTGAATAGTTGCATGAAACATTCTGACGTGTTTACACGAGATATGTTACTCGCATGTAAATACCAACGTGTTATTGGTGCGTACCTTCAAGATCGTTAGAATTTTGATTTATTCTGCGCGTCAATGCAGGAAGGTCGTATTGACGGAAACTATTATCAAAGCAACTCTGCGTCGGCATGAAAATTTCAGTTATTTTGTAGTGTGCGTGTTGCTTGATGAAAGAATTTAGTTTTCTTTTTTTTCTCGACATGTATTTAATTATTTATTTCTCATTAAAATGAAATCGCTCTCACATATCTACACTATATTGGTTCAAAAATCTTGTTCAATTTTTCGAACTCATCAATAGTTATTAGTACTCATGCTCACTCATGCTTATCAGTTATCTGATGAACATTATATCATCCAGTTTTCATAGCAATTCTAATGTAAGTAGACAGTCGCATGGTGAAGAACTTTATTTTATAACGTAAAGTATGCATATTTGAATTTTATCTCAGAAAAAAAAAACTCTTCTGTATTCCTGTATGTTTACTACATATACTTCTTTTTTTTTGGTTATTGTAAAATTGTCTTACATGCGCAAGCGAAGATTCTTTACAAAAGGTTTCATATGTCCTCGCATACAGGGACAATATCAAACGTGGACATTCGCAAAATTTTATGCATGTAAACACGAATATAGATTACTCTGTGATGCGTTCTCCTGCATGCCATGTCGTAACGATTCATACATGTACACATAGCAATAATGCTATGGGTACATGCATTTTATAAGCTTTCGCGTTTGACTGAGTAATCAAATACCGAAAATTGGTGAAAATAAAAAAACAAGTGATTAAACTTATCATGAGTTAAATCAGACTTACAGTGAATCAAGAAATAAAATAAAGAAAAAGATCATAAATCTAAGTATTTGCTTCATTGATATATTTGATAAGTATTGAAGAAAAACAAGTTTATGATTTGTTTTTTTCAATCCTCTGTACGTCTCATTTGAAAAATCGGCCGAAGTAGCGGCTTCATGTTTTTTTTCTTCACACGAAATTCTCCTCGTAATCGAAAGCTAAACCATATTTACCTTGCTTCCCTCTTTCCGTCCCATTTTTTTATAGTGCAACGTTGTGAGTATTTAAAAAAAAACAAATCTGTCAATTTATACGTCAATTTTTTTATGAATATGGTGTATTCGGTTACATATTCTAGACTTATTGATTTTGTGGCATAAAACAAGTGATGTTATTCAATTCAAAGAAAAAAAAATAAGAAATAATTATAAAAATTTGTCTAGAAAATTTACCTCAATGTATTGTCGAAATGTAATAAAATTCGTATTCTATTACCCATTAAATAAGAGAGAGCAAAGAACCAAGTTCCATTTATGCATCGTATATCGATTTTTTCTTTCTCTCATCTCCGTGTTACTATATTCACTGACATGATTACTGTATAGACTTGTCTATTGTTAGTGCTCGAGTCGATTGAAATTTAATGAGTTCTCTTTTTTTTTTTTGTCGTTCGTTTTACGTATGAACAAAGAAAAAGAAACAAAAAAAAGAAAAGAAACATCAAAAGAATAGGTAAAGAGTTCGGTGTCATGTAACGTTTGCGCGTCTTTAAAATTGTTGATCGTTAAGCAACAAATTATTTTTTTTTTCTTTCTTTTTTTTTCGACTACTTTCATATAATATTGTCGTTGAAATATTTCCTTTCTTCATTATACTTTCGAAAGTATTTTAAAATATTCTTCTTGAAGTAGTAATGGCATAAATTTTGGAAGACAAAGCAAAGAAGAGAAAAAAAAAGAAATACAAGAAAAATGTTTGAGTCAAATGATTTGTCAGTTTCGTCCGTGAATGCTATATTATAAGAAAAACAAAATTATGTAATATACATAAAGATTATAACATTATTTTTAATGTTCTTAGATGCAAAAAGGAAGACAAAATTATTATTACATCCATGAAAACTACATATAAAATACTTTCAATCCTATTCACTATGTCTTCTAAATCCTGAAACCTTATATTGTATTATGATTCATTCAATACACATGTTCAGCTTTCTTTGTGTGATTAGTAGATGTGATATAGTAATAGAAAATAAAATAAAGAAGTATATCACGCTATGAAGATACTAAATGAAATTTTTACAGTCAATCGTTAATAAAATTCATTACTTCTTCAAGGTCTTAGTCAAACATAACAAATGAGTTTCTATTTATTTGACATAAAAATTTGAAAAAAAAACATTCCATTCAATACATTTCAAACAATAGAAGGTTGCAATCAAAAAGTATCGTATGAAGAACTAAACATATTTGAAAAAAAAAAATTAATTTTTATATTTGCATATTTGCTCGATTGTAGTTAAGAGAAAGAACCAACTGTTGTGTTCAATTACTATAAAAGATGAAATGCACAAGATTTTTTGTAATTATTCAAATAAAGAAATTAATCAATCACAATGTGTTGTTGCAATAAAATAATTTTATAATAAAAATTCCTTGGTGAATTTTTCTAATAAGTAAATGTGCATAGTACTTATGATAATTAGTTGACATTCAAGTATTTCAATCAAGTATCATTGAAATAATGCCGACTATACTTGATTAATTCCTTTAGAAATAATTGAATCTTTTTTCTATCTTTTGTTCTACAAGAAGATTGATTAGGTTATGCCTTCCAGTCAAACAATCATCATTGTGATTTTTTTTTCAAATTTATTTCTCAGTGACTTCTTTTTTATCGATTGATATTATGCAAAATAATTAACAGCATTATGTCCGTTCTGATAATTATGAACCATATACACCAAATCATCCTTTTATCGGTCAGAATTGGAATAATTAACAATGATTTTATAATATAAATCTGCATTGTTATAATAATACTAATCAAATAATAAATGATAACAATAATAATTAATAGTTATCATAAATACAATATAGACAATATAGTGATTATTATGAATAATAATATAAATACGGATATGAATCCAGATCTACAGGAATTATGAGCCATATAATAATCAAAAACAAGCTGTCTGTCATTCGATGGATTGTCGTATAGCAAAGAGTATGAATACAACCAATCAACAGAATTAAGACAATACATTTTGAACAAAAGATCTCCTAATGAATCTTTTTAAGGTTCTAGATTTCGGTAACAGTTTCTGAACCTTTTTAGGTTAAGTTTAGAACTTAGAAAGGTTTTAGTGAGAAAGTTTGAAACTTAAAAACACTTCCGCAAATAGAACCGAAATCTAGAACTCTAGAAGACTCAGTATGACATCTTGTCTTCTTCAGAGAATAGAAATATTTTTTGTGAAATAAAAAACAAAAAAATTTTAGATTTATCTATGATATTTTAATTGATATTAACAGTCTGGTAAATTAGATTCATACAATTGATTTCATACAAATAATTATTCTCCATTGTCTTTGACGAATTGTATATTGAATGTATTCATATTCTAATCATTATTTTTATCAGTAATCAAAATTTATTTTCTTATTAAATTACAAATAATTACCGATGATAAAGCATCAAATTCACTTGAAGTTGACCGAGAAAAATTTTGTTAGAAACTTATTATTTTTTTCTATATTAATTTTAAAAAAACCAAACGTCATGTTCTATAGGTTTTTTCTATATTTTTTTCTGACTCGTTGGTAACGACAACTATATATATATTAGCCGAAGAAGCTAACGCACTAGAATCTATTCGAATGAGAGAAGAAAAAGAAAAAAAAATATTATGTTGAGGATAATGGTGGCGGTCGGATCCGATTGATGGTGGTGCATTATTATTATTTTTTTTTTCTGTTGTTCCCATGATTCCCTTTCTTTCTAGCATGAAGAATCATAGTCCATTATCCCTTATTTTAAGTTTTTGCTCGATATTCTTGTTGATATCAGCAGAGAAATCACCAAATACATTAGATATTGTTATGCCTGATGCAGTTGCTACTCATGTTCGTATTTTATGATATAATATGAAACCATAAAATTGTATTATTTGATTAGGTCGATGATTATCTATGTACATCATATGAAATGGATTCAGATAACCCGACTTATATAAGTTAGTATTTAAGAAAAGAATAAGGTAATGATAAATTTTTTATTTATTTTGAATTTTAGCTGCTTTTAACCCAGCAGCAACATCAAAAGATGCTCACCATATTTTACTTTATGGATGTACAGAACCAGGCAGTCATCAAAAGATTTGGTAGGATCTAAAATAAAAAATTAATTTTATAACAACAAAACAAAAGATTGTTTTGCTTTTAGGAATTGTGGTGAAATGGCTTATTCAAATGATAGTTCTAAAAAAAGTTACGAAACTGGACCAACATGTGCTTCGGGTGCGACTATTATTTATGCTTGGGCTTTAGATGCTGATAAGACTGAATTACCAAAAGGTTGAATTTCTAATAAAATAAATTCAATGTTAAAATAAATAAGTTAATTCTTTGTAGATGTTGCTTTTAAAGTTGGCGTTTCAACACCTATAAAATATCTCGTATTACAAGTTCATTATGCCAATATAGATAAATTCAAAGGTAATTAATTTAATGATAAGTAAATTAACAATAAAACATATTTATTTTAGCTGGTCAATCTGATCGTTCAGGTTTAATTCTCACAACGTCACCTGTACCGTAAGTACAAATTGCTTCTAACGAACATTAGTCACTCATAGGTTCTCTAAATTTACGTGATTAGTTTTGAGAGATTGAAGGGTTTCTTTTTTAATGCTTCTGCTTAATTTACACTTTTATAAAGATTATCAAAGAGGGCTGGTGTACTGCTATTAGCAACTGATGGTGCAATTGCACCTTATTCACTTGGTAATTTATACGTGTTATTAGTTTTCATAGTTGTTGTACTCATTCTATGCTTTTGTATATGTTTGTTATTATTTGTATTTGCTCGCTATTTTTATATGTAGTACACCTAAGCGCGCTGGTATCTTTCTCCTTGTGACTGGCGGTCATATTGAACCGAAAACCGAAGGTCAGTTCATATCTTGCCTTTCGTGCACGTTAAAGTCTATTTCTCATATCTACTTTTTTCTTTGGATTTTACTAAGAAATAGTCTTCTTTATTTTTAGAAGTATTTGAAGTAGCTTGTGAAATTAAAGACGATATTGTGATGCATCCATTTGCTTTTCGTACTCATGCTCATAAACTTGGTAAGATTTTGTTTGATAGTAAAATATTATTAATTATTTAAATAAAGGTCTTGTAAATTCTGGATATCGAATACGTGGTGAAGGTGATGATCAAGAATGGACAGAAATTGGTCGACGATCACCTCAGTTACCACAAATGTTTTATCCAATTCAAAGTGATGTTCCAATTAAACAAGGTGATTATGTTGCTGCAGCTTGTACAATGTTTAATTATCAATCACATCCTGTTAGAATTGGGTATGAACATTTTTATTATTTATTTTCAAAATTATTGTCTATTTTTATAATTTAGTGCAACTGGAAATGATGAAATGTGCAATTTTTATATGATGTATTGGGTTGATGGTGATAAAATATTAGAAGATGGTTTTTGTACAAGTAGTGGACCTCCACAATATTATTTTGGATATGATCGAGTATGTTCATTTTTTTTTTTTGCTTTATATATTTAATTTTTTTGTTTTATTTTAATTATTTAGAATTTAAATGTGGATAAAATTCCTGAAAATGCATTTCGTATTCCACCACCACCAAATGGTCCAGCTCCTGGTGAACCTTTACAGGGAGACCATCATATGACAATGCAACATAAAACAAATCCACGTAAACGACAAAATCGTTTTAAATATATCTTTTAAGATGAAAAGAAAGATTTTATTTTATTTTTAAACATCATTCATTCTATTGATTTAATATTGAAATAATAATAATAATAAAGACTACAAGTTTACAGTGCAATAAGAAAAAGCCAACCGTTTTCAAATGAGACTGGTAATAAATTAAACGAACTACCTTGTATAAAATGGAGATATATGTTTTTATTTGTTCAAGTTAAAAATAAAACATGTGATTATGACAGGTGACTTTTAAATAATAAATATATTTATCTTGCATGTGAAAAATAACATTTGTTCGTCTTTGATTTTTTTTTAGTTTTACAGATAAACTTTATATTAAGATAAATGAATTTTGTTGTTGAATGGAATTTTATGATTAATTAGTAAAAATTAGTATAATAATTGTTTTTGTTATCCATGAGAAATTTATCCAATAACATGACAGATTTTATAGATTTATTTTGTTTTTCCATGTTATTGATTTATTTTCTGTTCGTAAAGGTTTTAGAGTTTGACTCATAAATATTGCATCATCATTCAGATATTATCAATAAAAAAATTCAACATTTTATGTGTATATGATGCTATTCATAACTGCAATCTAGAGTATAAAATAATTAATAAAGAAAAAGTACCAAGGCCTTGAAACTTTTCTTTCGATGTTGAAATCATTGTTAACATTGATTTCCGAAAGTTTGTTTGTTTGTTTGTTTGGTATAGTCTACTGAGATTTATAAGAATATTGTTCGTGATCTTAGTGAGAGAAAAAAAATGTAGGAATAAAATTTTTATGACACACAATCTAAAAGGAGTGTCAAAGTATAGAGATGGAAATCCAGGCACTACCTATCCTCTGTATAGACCGTGACAGACAATCTAGCAACGCTTCTTTCCATTACCTTAGCAACGACCGCTCTCTTACCACAAACCGTAAAAGACAATTTAACAGCATCCTCTTCCATTGCAGAACCTATCAAAAATCTTAGTATTGTCACGGACTGTAAAGCATACTCGCGAAAGTGAATTTCCCCGTGCATTTATTATAAAATATGGTTGAATTTAAGACACTTGTCATTTGTCGACTTTTCTCATTCATTGTAATATATGTGATTAACATCTTTCATCATCGACACTAATTAAAAGTAGGTAGTAACGCAGAAATTACAAAATATATTCATGAACTCTTTCATTTACAATGTAAGTAATTTGATCGTATTTCATATTTTTATTTCATAGAGATTGTGTTAACAGCTTTACATAGCTCTTGTCAATTAGTCTGTATTGATTAGAGACTTGAATTGTATTGTGTTTGAACATAATTTTACTTTGAGTGCACAGAACAAATTCTATAATTACGTTTACAATACTCTGTTAGAAAACAAAAAATATTTCATGATAAGAAATAAAAATAATGCCATGACAAAAAAAACTTGACATGTGTTGAAAATATTCGAATTATTGACAAATATTTTTAATAATTCATTCATTTTTACATATTATGAAAGAGACAACACAATAATACCTAATTTAAGATTATCAATTCAAAATATATTCAAATTTATATTACTTTAATCATTAATAATTCAGATTTTTCAAAGTTTATTCGTTTCTATGCTTAAATTCATATCGATCAAAATTGTTCGGTTTCTTAAAATATTATAAATGGCAAGGGAAAAATTTTCCTTTTTTTTTCAAACAACTGTCAAGTCTACAGACATCTATATCTACTTTTAAAAATTAGTATCAATTTTGTGGAACTCACATCTTTTTTTCGACGAAAATAGTGAGTGTAAGTTTTATGTCGAAGTTTTGCAGGTATCCACTACATACTTTAGCAACTGAGTTAAAAGTCATTGATTAAAGTTTTGCGCCCCCGCTCCTCCCTCTGCATTATAAATCTTAGCTACCACAGACATAAATGAATCATTTTAATATTAATGTCATTTATAGTTAAGTAGGCAAAAAATCAGAGACTCACATAGCGAATAACATCGATTGAAATTTTAAGATCAAAGAAAAAAACAAGCAAAGGCAAGAGTGTGGAATTAATGTACTAATATGTGTACTAGTAATAGTCAGATAATATTTTGCTTTTGCTTATCGTACTTAGTATCTCAGTCTCTGTCTGTAACTGTTTCAATTTATGAGAAGTATCATGATAGTTATTTATTATTTCATGCATTTTGACTGTTGTCATATTTCTTTTTTCATGATACCGTAAAAACACTAGTGTTGCTATTTGATGAAAAAAGAAAATGATTTCTTTATTATAAATTAAGCAACATTTTATTTTTATATGTCAAAGAACCTATAACAATTTAATCAGATCGAAAATGATTTTAAAGAAAAAATATTTTTGATATTTTGTGAGCAATGTTGATCACTATTAATAAGCAAATAAATCTTTCATTGTATAAAACTTTAATTGATTTACTTTATTTGTTCCAAACTTTGAAGTATATTTCATTACATTAAAAAAAAATTATACTACATTATGAATTAGTTGATATGGAATATGTGAGTTCCATGTTCCAGTCTCAAAGGAGCTTCGCTAACAAGCTGTTGTATCAAAATTTTTCATCATTAGTTGAAAGTAAAATCTAATAATTTTGTATATTCATTAGAAAAAAAAATTACATTTTGTCATTATTCAATAATGAATCATTGGCTCATTTTGATAAATTAAATTTACATATAGATCGTTATATTAATAAACATATTTCTAAGCTAACTAACTTTGCAAGAAAAAAAAAGTATTGTATATACCATCAAAAGAGTAATTATATGTACTATTACTTGATGTTATAAACTAGCCAAGAAAATGCAATCTCAAAGCTTTAACATAAATGTACTCAAGGCCATCTGTCCTTGATTAGAAGAAAAACTATTTTTGGCTCGATAGATTTGTGATACTAAGATTATTTATGGAAATTTGATACATGATTGAAATCTTTTATTTTTTATCAATAAAAAAAAAAATTGTGAAATAAAATTTTAGATTATTCGGTATCAATTAGTTTTAGTGAGATAATTTCATTAAAAAAAAACTATATTGTTGAATTTAATATTTTTAATTTACCGGACAATATCGATGATATTAGACGTGAACCAATAGCAATACAAATATGAATACGAACATTCTAAACATGATTATTTTGCCACTGTTTCTTTATGTATTACTTGGTGTCCCACTTGTGATAAGTAATGTGGGATTGTTCTCGCTTCATCAAATATGTCTTTTATGGTAATATCGATCCCACGAAATCAAATGAATAATATTTCTATGCCTCTTATCCCATTTTAAAGTGGGACAGATTGACGCATTTGAGTAAAATTTGGGTTATGGGATATACTTTGCACTATTATTTTTTATTCATTGCCCTTTTTCATTATTATTTTGTTGTTTTTTTTCTTTCGATCGACCTATAAAAGGTGCTGTATTCGGCTGATATTGAAAATAAAAGTATCAGCTACGTGAAACAAAACGATATGAAGGTATATCTATCGCTGATATGCATATGGTGTGTTGTGACAATATGTCAAGCTGGCTTTGTACGTGTATTTGAAGATAATTTCGATTATGATGGTGGTGTTGATCTTAATAAATGGGATTTCGATGTCGGTGGTCATGGATGGGGTTTGAAATTTATTTTTATTTTTATTTATTTACTTTTTATTTTTTTTTTCTAATATAGGAAATAATGAAGAACAATATTATACACACAATCGACGGGAAAATGCTCGTTGTGAACGTTTTCCAGGTAGTGGAAATGGTCGTTTGATCATTGAAGCACGTAGAGTAAGATATAAGATTTAAATTAATTAGAATATTTAATTATTATACAAATTTAATTTTTATTAGGAAAATTTTGAGGGTCGTAGGTTCACTTCAGCTCGTTTGAAGAGTAAAGCTGACTGGACATATGGTCGTTTACAAATTCGTGCTAAACTTCCAGTTGGTCGTGGTCTATGGCCAGCACTTTGGTTGGTAAGTTTTTTCTTTGTTATTTCAAAAATAATTTCTTCTATACAAATGAAATTAGTTACCTCGAAGATCAGTTTATAGTGCTCAGTATTGGCCAGATAATGGTGAAATTGATTTAATGGAACAAGTTGGTTATGATCCACACCGGATTCATTCAACAGTTCATACAAAAGCTAATAATCATATGTTAGGTAATCATCCAAGTCATTCTGTTATTGTTGGTGATGCTACATCAAATTTTAAAATTTATACACTTGACTGGAATGTTGATAAAATTGAAATGTTTGTTGGCGATGAAGGTAATCCATTTCAAACAAGAATTTTTATTTGGAATAAACATGGAGATTGGACTACATGGTATTTTTATTTATTTATTTTTGATTCGAAATTTTATCATCTTCTTTTTATTTATCTTAGGCCATTTGATCAACCATTTTTTGTTCTTCTTAACGTTGCTGTTGGTGGTTTCTGGTAAATAGATTCGTTTAGACAAAAAAAGAGAAGGATTATGATTTTTTTTTTCTATTATTAGGGGTGGTTCACAAGGCGTTGATGAAAACGTTTCAGGTCGAATGGAAGTCGATTGGGTTTATTATTATCAATGGCGTTAAATATCAAAGTTGATATTTTTTTTCATTATAAAAATCAATAAAAAAATGAATAAAACAAATTATTTTCGTTTGACTTTATGTTATTTGTTTTTTATTTTCATTTCATTAACAATATATCAAATAAATAATATAGAGTATATATCAACTATGCAATTAAACACAATCAATATCGAATTATATTTGCTTTCTTAACATTCTTCTTTTTTCTTAATAATAAATATTTTCCTTTCTTTTAATCTTGATATCTCTGTTTTTTTCTATGATTTATAAAGATAAAATTGATTTACTCTCTTTCAAATTGTCTACAGTATTAATTATATAACACTAGAAAATATCACACTGACATGACAAAATATACTATTATTATTATTTTCTTTAAATAATTAGTCTCACATACATTTATTCTTATAAGATAAAAGTTCAAGAAAAAAGAAAATGTTTAAAATATCATCGAACATCAATTTATTGAAGTTCAGGATTTCCGCTAATAATTACTATCATGATATATGATCACATCATGAAAAGAAATTATAAATTTTAATGTTGAAAATCATGTAAAACCTTTAGTTTAAAGTGTAATACTCTATGGAAAATTATTTTATAACACGACATATAGCGTGTTTTTGCTAATCTCTAAATAAAAATCAGCATGCATAGTTCACTCTAAAAGATTATGTTCATTTACTTGATTAAAATAAAAAAAAAAATCATGCTTGACTTGTTTTTTTTAACGGTGCAAAATATAAACATAAAAAAATTTGATCTAATAATGATGGTTGAATAACTTAATGAATCCTATATTTAGATAATTTATGCTCTAAACATTTTTTTCTTATCAACCGTTTTTTTTTACAAAGTTACGCCTTCCATTTGTTACCTATTATTAATGTTTAAGAAGCTTTTTTTTTCTTTGACTGCATTCAACAGAAAACATAATTTTCTTTAGTTATAATAAATGCTCTTGTGTCTTTTTTTTTTATCAATGAAACATTATATCCTAAGAAATACTGGGTAATTAGGTGCTTCCGGAAAAATCCAAGCGTATTGAAAAGCTAATATCATCATCAATCTGTTTGTCACAAATTGATACACGAAGGAGACAATTTTGTTTTGTTTCTTTTCATTGTTCGACCGGAGAAAAATGTCACATTCGAAGAGACATAATCAAATCTCTCAAATTCTTCGCCAACACATTCATTATTATCGTCGAGATATTGTATTTTCTGACTAAAGAATGTGAAATGATGATAGAGCATTGCTCGCATTCTAATGATTATCATTAAAATGTCCGAAATAGAAAACATTTTCAAATATATATATTTATATATACACACACATATATATATATTTATAGATAAGTCAATATGATTTTTTAAGAGAAACAATATTGAATAATTCATGTAGAAAAAAAGAAACATTTCTCTTCTATCCTCGTAGTTTTATGTGTACTATATTGAACAATAATAATAGCGGAAAATCTTCTATTATTCGTTATTGATTTGCTTTTTTTTTGCTTGTTGTCATTTGTCGGTATGTTTGTCTATATATTATTCTCGTGAATGAAAATGACGGAGTAGCGCTACTCAAGGAAGATAAAGATCCTGACAAACGAGTAACAAAAAGTAAGTGTGAGAAAAGAACGTCCAACTAACTATAGGAAATGAGCGACTTTGACGAGTAAAATGTATTTAAATAAAGAACAAGCTGTAAAGACACCATACCGACATTAAATAGACAAGCTTTTATTTAATCTTAAAGCCATATTGAAATTCATCAGTATAATTCATTTTTTAATTTTTATACATGGAACGAATTCATCTATGTGGTCGACGATGGTCCGATGCTTTACTTGCTAAGTAAGCACTTTACTTATCATAAAAATATGAAAATATAGAAACTTCATTTCATCATTTTTAATCATATCGGTAAACATTTTTATCATCTGTTTACATCTATGAATAATTTACAAAAAAAATTAACTATGACTTCGAGAAACCAGATTTTTTTTTCTTGTAACTAATATTAAATGAATTTGAAAAAAAATCTATACAAAGAAAATTTTCTTAAACAATAGAATTCAGATTTTGTATGCTGAAAGACACTTAATTTTATTCGACTAGATATAGATTCCTCTATCAAACGTTTATCTATTCCAAATTCATAATTAGATTTTTTTTTTTTACTTTTTTTTTTTTTACATATTGACATTGATAAAAATAGCCATCAATTTAACTGAATTTTTCTAAGAGCATCTTTCTTTTCAATAACAAAATTAATGTTAAAGACAAGTATATAAAAATAAATATTTTATATGTATCTTCAATCTCATTTAGATTATCATACATGGTATTAAGTTACAAGAAAACTGCGTAATTACGATTTCGAGGTCTATTTATATGTCTCAATTGTTGATGCGAACTGGAAAAGTACTTCGTTAATATTAAGATGAATAGCTAAAATACTTGACTGAAAAGACGTCCGCTTCATTAGATAAACAAATAATTGTTTTTTTACAACCATAAGAGTTAAAAAAAACAAATTGTTTTAAACGTCTTCTGAGTTGATAGACGGAAAGATGTTTCTCTTTTTGAGTATTTGTTTTCAATTTTTTTGAACTCAACAATTGTAATAATTTGAAAGTCATTAATTGCTACGCATTTTCTAGTTCTAATAATTAATTTTAAATAACAAATTTCTAGATCATATCAAGGGTATTTTTCACTTATTTGTATTCAAATAAGCAGAATTAATTGAATATAAGGTAAATTGTATTATCTTTAATGAAAATCAGACGTTTTTTGATTCTTTTTTATTTTTCTATTTATTGAGCAATATATAATACTTGATGTTTTTCTATGATTAGCTTAGAATATTTCTGTCAAATTTTGTTTTTGCAAACTTCAAAAAGTTTGAATGTGTCTTAAATTAATTATCAAAACAAAAGTATCTTAGATATATAAGTAAGCAAATATTCCGAAAGAAATTGTAATCTATTTGTTCTTTTTTTTTTTTCTTATCTAATATCCTAATAAAATTGTATTCTATCCTTGAGTGCGAATCAAATAAAAACAATTGGTATTTACATCCTTTTCATATTTTATGAATTCCGACAGAATAAAATAGGAGATGTTTTCATTAATTGAATTATTTGTTTTATTTTTTCATTTATGAAGATAATCCATTTTTTCTAAAGATAATTAATGCTAAAGAGAATAGAAATTAAAAAGTTGTTAATCTATTATTATATAATCTTTTGTATCTGTTTCATAATCATGTTTCATTTATTCATCACTTTTATCTGGATTTTTTTTTTATCTAAATAGAACTTGATTATATACACATTATTTCATAGAAATAAAGGATAAATTAGCTACATAATTTAAGACGTAAATCTAGAAGAGAAAAATATTATCAAATGTTCAATATTTGATATTTTTGAATAGGTCAAATAAATGAGATTCAAACAATAATAATGAATGATAAAATTTATCTAGACAAAATATTAGTTTAACAAGCAATTTTAGTCTGCATGGCAATGTATATTTGCCACACTGAGAACTAAACCATGTTTATTTAAGTGGGGTAGGAAAATACTAGAAAAATATGAGCATGCCTTTGTGGGTGGTGTTGCCATTAGAGTTTCTCTGACGTTAATTTGAATAGATAAGAAAATTGCTATTGTTATTAGTGTTTATTCTACCGAGTATAAAAAGTCTAATCCATTAAACTATTTAAAAAAAAATGAAAGAATTAATAAATGATAAATTATCTAAAGCGATTGATGTGATTGTTTCATAGAAAATTTATTTCTCATTCTTTTCGATTTAATCTGTTATTCATCAAATCCTTTTCATCAAGAATCCGGTATATGAGGAAGAAAAATAAAAAAAGAAACAAATTTTCATATCTACATTCAAGTTTTTCTTTCTCATTCAGTTTGAATCTTTTGTTTTATGCTCATTGAATTAACATCAATACAGTAATATTCATTCATAAATGATCAATAGATTGAATGTTTACAGATGAATATACAATGAGTAGGATGAGTCAATAGCAAAAAAAAAACATAAGAATAATGACAACAACAACAACAACTTGTACTGATGTTATTCAGTGAAAATCAACAAAAATATAATTTATCATTATTGAAGCATTATTCTCAAAGGTGTGATTAATTTTGTTTTTTATATGAATGAGATGAAACATTAAGCAGAGTTATTGTGAGAAAAACTTGAAGATGATAGATTTAAAATAAGAATAATAGCTATTGAAATCATAATATAAATAGCTTTTAATCTAATATAATACCCGTTTTTAAAGAGTTTCATGTCAATAGAACGGAAAATAGATAGTTAAGAAGAGACACACCATCGGCTTTCTTTTAACGGAAAAAATGGACTATAAAAGCAATCGAATGATGATTTATATGATGCTATAAAAGAAACAATTGAGCAAAATACAATTGTCTTTATGGATTGAAAAGAAAAAAGGAAAAGTCATTGTTTGATCTTCAATCATCTTCATTTTTAACTTTAGTCTACAAGTTCTTCTTTTCAATATAAGAATAAAAATTGACGATCATACAAATGATTTTATTTTCCAAATATATATATATATAATTGTTTGAAAGCATTACTAAAACACACACATACACTTTTAAGCTTTATGAAATCCTTCTTATTATCTATCACATAAAGTATCCATGATATTACTTCTGACAAACAAATAATAGGAAAGAGAAAAAAAGAATTATCATTGAAACTGTTTACTATACTTTTTTATAATTAATTTCAAATACAAGTTGATAAAAAATAAAACAAACAGATATATTCCCTAAGTTTTTCTTTTTTTTTTTTTTTTGTATTTTTCCATTGAATCACGACATATTCATTATCACCTATATTGATCTATAAAAGAAGGATCACGATCTTTATTCACACTTCATGTTCTTTTTTTTCTGTGTTATATATTCTTTACTTGGAAAAGAGTTCTTATTTTCATTTTTATATATATAATATATGCTTTCTCGATACTTTTCTTTTTTTCCCCTCTTCAACAGTAATCATGTAAGAATACATTATGATACTTAGGAATGAAAAAGAATGACGGATGATGGAAAAAAAGCAGAGAAGAAGGAAATTTTTCTCTGATATATATATATATATTCCCCTTTTTCTTGACATGGTCTAGTAGATAAAATACAAGTACGGAAAAAACTTAAGAATGATATTATCACTTCAACAAGAATCGAAATTTTCTGCTGCACTTTCAAAACGGTAGATATTTATTGAATTAATAAGAAAATACTTTAGATTAATTGTAAATATATCAAAAAATAATTATTTCGATGAATTTAGATTTGAAAATGAAGGTGTACATGCATTTTTGGAAAACTTCGAAGCTGTTGCACAAAAACATGAACGACGGCGACAAAAAATAAAAAAAGATGTATGTAGACAAAAAAAGTTTTCGTTGTCTGTTAATTAAATAGTTTTTTTTTATTTGTGTAAAGGAAGAAATCGAAAATGAAAAACTTCCTTCTGAATATCGAAATACATTTAATGTTAAACCCCAAAGAATAACATCAAATGAATACGAACTACTTTATATTGAAACATTATATACAATAAAACATAAAATTGGCACAACAACATCACGATATATTCAAGGTGAAAATGATCTTTATGCTTATGCACAAGAAGCATTTGGATTATCAAATGGAGATCATCAACGTTTATTAGAGAAAGCTAATGAAGAAAAAGTTTGTTTTGATAAATAAAAAAATTAAATCTTAAAATAACCCACGATGCAAAAGTATCCGTACAAATGTCTGAGACTATTGCGCAGCAAGGATGAACCATAGAAATCGAATTAATATGTCGTCTGATAGAGTGAAATGAGCCCTTTTGAATGATGTATGTCTTATTTGTTCATCAGAAAAAATGAGACTAACGTAGGCAAAACATGGAGGGCTTCTCAAATGAATTGTTATCAGGTGTACCAAAAGTTTTGTGACATTTTTTGTTTCGCATATATCTCGGTTTGAAAAAATGATAAATTCATAATTTTTTTCATAAAAGATGCGCCATGAAAATCTCTATAAAAACTATATGCAAAGATCTCTATTAACTGGTTCTCATGGTGTTTTCCATCCTCAATATGTACAACCTGCATGGTAGTACAATGTCCCAAAGTGTTGAGCATGATAAAAATGTTTGAAAGACTTTTTTCTTTTGCAATAGAGATTTGTTCATGGAACTGATGTAGAGCTTTCGACACCGCATCTTTCAAAACAAATCAAGATGCTATCATTTTCTCAAACCGAGATATATGCGAAACAAAAAATGTCACAAAACTTTTAGTACACCTGGTAACAATTCATTTGAGAAACCCCTCCATGTTTTGCCTACGTCAATCTCATTTTTTCTGATGAACAAATAAGACATACATCATTCAAAAGGGTTCATTTCACTCTATCAGACGACATATTAATTCGATTTCTATGGTTCATCCTTGCTGCGCAATAGTCTCAGACATTTGTACGGATACTTTTGCATCGCGGATTATTTGGTATTTTTATTGTTATATTTTTTTTAGCCACCAATATTAATTTTACTTGTCGAAATAGTTGAAGCAAAAGATCTTGAAGCAAAAGATGCAAATGGTAAATAAATTTGTTTATTTAAAAGAAATTTTTATTTGAAATAAAATAGGATTTTCTGATCCTTATTGTATGTTGGGTATTGTACCTGAAAGGCGTCATTTTCTTACTTCTCAACATTCAAATGGTGGTGGTGGATTATCATCAGATGAAGAAGGAGCGAATGCTAATACACTACATGATAATAAACTTGGTTTTATGAAACGTTTAAAAAGTTTTCGAAAATCAACATATCGACGTGGACAAGGACGTGAAAAAACTATTTTAACAACTGGTTCAAGTCTACAATATCATTCTAGTTTAAGAGATAAACTTCCAGCAAAATATATTCAAACAACAGATGTTAAAACAGCAACATTGAATCCAGTTTGGATGGAAAAATTTCGTTTGTAAATATTTTTCATAAAATTTAATATCTATTATTTTCTTTTTCTTTGAAAAAAAAAGTCATCTTGAAAGTGGAAAAACTGAAACTTTTCATTTGGATATATGGGATCATGATGATGAATTTTCTGTATTTGAAGCAGCAAAAAAATTAAATCAAGTGCAAGGTTTTAAAGGACTTAATCGTTATTTTAAACAAGTAGCTCAATCAGCACGAACAAATTATTTACATGAGAGTTCACATGTTGATGATTTTTTGGGTTCTGTTAATCTTAAAATAAATGTATGTTTTATTTAAAATTAGATTTCTTTTAATTCTTTTCTTTTTGTTCTATTAATATCTTCAATAGGAAATACCATCAACTGGCATTGATAAATGGTTTTCATTAGAAGGTCGTAGTGAAAATTCTAAAGTTCGAGGACAAATACATATTCGAGCTAATTTAACAACACGAGAAGATCGTGGAATATCTGAAGAAGATAATTGGACGGATATTAAAGAACATGTTGAACTTTTACAAATATTTATTGATCATGAATTAAAGAAATTTAAGGTTTGTATTATTTCTTTTTTAACATACAAATCATATGTATTCAAGTTTTTCTCAAGATATTTTTAGTATTACACATAAATAGAAAACTTTTATATGTTATTTGTAGATATTAAAATTAAGACAACGTTCGAATAATTATTAAATTTCTTTTCTTTTAATTTCAGGGTGAAACAACTCAATGGACAGGTGAATTATCACGTGATGCTGAAACAATTTTACATCAACATGCAATACAAGGTGGCATAACAGATATTCAACAATCAATGTGTCGTTGGATAGCATATTCAAAAAAACATTCTGAACATATTTTAGCACATAAATTATTATTATCAGTCACTGAACAATTAGAACAAACATGGAAGCCAACATCATTAAGTAGAGATGAAAGTGATGTGTTAAGAGAAGCATTTACATTATTTATAAATCATGGTTTTAAACAATTAGCCAAAATTCGAGAACTTTTTCCAGCTACTAATAAAACTTCGATGGAAAGACTTGAACAACTTTTAACGTAAAATCAAATAAAAAAAGATATAGATATATATATGTATTTCTTTTTTATTTATTTTCCTTTTAATATAGGATTCTCATGAAATTACATAGTATGGAAGTATTTCGGCATTGTTGCCCATTTCAAAATAGTCTACAACATGAAATAACATCAATCATTAAAGTAAGATTTTGAAGGAAACTAGAAATTTTATTAAAAATTAATCTTTTTTTTTAATTTTTTTTATTAAGACAGGAACAATTGAATGGTTTAATCGATTGGCTACACAAATAACAAAACCACGCTTAAGAGTAAGTCTTATTTTAATCATTATTCAAAATGAAAAACTTTCTTGTGTTTTTGTTTTCATTAGTCTGATGAAGATATATTGAGAAATACAAGTGAATTGGTTTATATTATGATTGCAGATGGTAAGTTAATTTCGATTGGAATTTTTCTATTGATTTGATTTTAACAAAAACAGTTATTAAGTGTATTTTTATCGGAATATTAAAAAACTGATTACAAATGTTATTCATATGATTTAACATGCAGCAGGAGTATACTTCATCTTTGAGTTAAAATCTTTCGATGATATATTATAGAGAATTTGACATTTGGATTAATGTTAAGAAGTTTAAATCATGTTTGAAATCATACTAAATTAAAGATTTTCTTTAAGTTTAAATAATATTGAAATGAGAGAATTAGAACGAGTTCAAGTCACCATAAATGTACTCATAGAGGATAAATGAAATAAGAGAATATTGTAAATTTTTAAATATTTAATGATAAGCGAAAATTTTGAAGAATATATAAAATATTATTTTTCTTGTTTAGCTCATTTGTGTATCAAATATTACAATCCAATATTTGACTCGTATGTTCATTATTTTAATAATAGTATTTTATTGAAATTTTTCTATTAATTTTAGTACTGTAAAAATGTCTTTTTATAATATATCATTTAAAAAAATCGATGAAAAAGTAAAATAAGTTTTTTTTTTTTTAAATAAAAAAATTTTGTTTTTTGTTTCCTTTTAAACATAAAGTTAATGGATATTGTCATAAAAGCTCTTGAAGAAGAAGTAAGATTTTTATTAATTGATTAAAATTTTAAACGAAAATTTTTTTTAATATCAATAGCTTGGTGAACAAGTTCATCAATGTCCATCGACATTCTTGGAAATAAAAGAACCAGATTCAGCTGATGTTCTTGCATTTTCAGCAGCAGCTGAACAAATAAGTTTATGTTTATTTGAACTTTATTTATCACTTCATGAATTATCAAAATATAAAATTTATGTTAATGAAACGTTTGTATCAAATATTTTAATTATTTTCAAAAGTAAAAATACAAGAAAAAACAAATGTTTCTTTTTTTTTTTTTTTTTTTTATTCAGTGATCGAGTAAATTTAAAAATTACTCAGTATTATATGTATTTTGGTGCAGCTGTTAAAAAATGGTTATCACTCGCTCGAAATAAAATTCTTCATCGTATTGAACGTTCTGTTGAAAATGATAAATATGAAGCTGCATTAACATCAACACATAATGTTAAATTTACGCCTTCATCATTAGATGTATCTAGTTGTTTCAGTCAAATATCACAATTTTGGCGACGATTGGGTATCACAAAAAAAGAAAAAATTCTTTTTTTTAATATAAAAAATAAGTTTTTAAATTATAGCATGGCCTGATATAATCACTTCAATAGCATATTTAATAAAAATAACTGAAGATATGGCAAATGCAACATGTCTCTATGCAATGTTAGTTGAAGGAAAACTTAATGCAAGAAAATTATATGAAACAAATGATTTATCTTATTATACACAAGAAGTAAATTGATTTTGTTTTTGTTATTTTTGAAATAAAAGATTTTTATTTTAAATTTTTTTTATTTAGCTTTCTTTAGTTGTAAATGATATTGAACGTATAAGAGATTCATTTAAAACTTTACCTATTGAATTATCTTATGATAAATTATTAGTAGCAGCTGAAAAATTTCATTCAATTGCTGTTGTTGATGAATATAGAAAAAAAATTGAAACAACTGTTGCAATATGTAGTCATGAAATTATTGATAAAATTTATCAAATTTTAAATAAAATTGTTACTAAAATGGAAATAGAATTAAAACAACATATAGTTCATATTATCGACACACCAGAACATATTTTACTTCAAGATACTATTCAACCATTGATTACATATCTTGATACTCGACTTTTACCATTTAAAGATTTTTTAATAAGGCAAAATTTTACAAGGTAATATAATTAAAGATAAAAAAAAACAAGTTTTGCAAAGCAACGAAATGCAAGCAATACTCTTTGATTTTGTTAGAGTGTTTTTATAAGAATTGTTCAATATAAAATTTTTCTCATTACTAAAATCATTTCTTCTAAAACATAGGATAATAGAAATAGATAAAGAATTTCGTTAGGGTATAGTGTAAGACTCTCAAATTCAGTTTTTTTCTTTTTGAACGAAAGTCTTAAGAGATTTGTCTTTGTAAAGTAAATGTGCCGGAGGCGAGACATCGATCAAAAACATTTCGTGACAGGTATTCATCTATCAAATTTATAAAGAAAAGAGAATGCAGTGATATTGGTTGTCGACATGCTAATATAATAAAGCGTCAGATAGATGAAAGCAAATATTGTATTAAATATCTATCAAAAAATAACATGTAAATAGTTTTTGAACAGTTCAAGGAATACAAATTGTACTTTTAGAACTTTATTTTAAGTTCTTCGAAATTTTATTTAGCATAATTATTTTAAATGAGCAATTGGTAGATATAAATATTAGAATAAAGATTAGTTTAATTCGTACTCGAAGTTGAGTACGTTTGTAATTCGAACCTATATGTCACATTTCGTTTAAAAATGTTGATAGCTTTTTCGAATCTTCATCGATTTGTATATTAAAATTACATGAATCGTTTCGAAAGATATTCATATTGATTTTTTTTTGGTGAGATTTAAAACATTTTGGTAGCGACGAGATATAACGAGAGCTAGTGAACTCTTGAATCTTCTCACAGTCTCATGAAGTGTCTAGAAACCTCATAAAATCTAATGAATTCTTCAAGTCTGTTGTTTTTTCATTTGTCTAGAGTATGAATCATGAGATGAATTTAGTTTTCTGTTAAATATCTTTTGGAAAATGTATCACGCACATACTCAGTTTCATTGATTTTTGTTTATGATACTATGAACTTTCCACTTTGATCGAGCAATATGGTACGTATATGGCCGTTAACATTTATATACGGGTTGTTTACACACCGTACCTTCCCTGTAAAACAGGCTAATGTTTCGCAAGCGTGTTTAATGAGAATATGGCATTCATAAAACTATATACTACGTAAATACAGTACACCGTATTACGTTGAAGATGAGATACGATCTATTTTCGTATCGTAGATTAACGTAAATAGTGCAAAATGCGGGTACGTATAACTATCGTCTTGAGTTATGGCAGATGTCCATGACAATAGATTTTCATCTTCAATGAAAAACTTTGCTCTTTCTGTGTTTTTCTGATTTTTTGAGAATGTGATACCATTTGAAAACAGAGTAAGAGTTGTTTTTGTTAATTTGTAACTAATATGTAGTTTTAAAAGAATATTAGTTGATATTAAAAAATCATGAAAAAGTTGATTTCTAATCATTTTTCTTTTTTTTTTAAATAGATTATTAGAACTTGTTTGGTCTATTCTCATCGATCAATTTCTATTAGAAATCGAAAAAACATCAAAACCAGTAGGAATTTACCTATTTTCTCAAACTTATTTTCTAGTTTTGTTTTTTTTTCTAATAATATTAAGCGAACAACATCATCTCACGCACGATTAGTCAAAGCTCTGGATTCATTTGTTGATTACTTTAATACTGATGAACAATGTTTACCAAAAGAAGCGCTCAAAACTGACAAATATAAAGTAAAATAAAAGATAATTGAAATAACAAAAAATAATTATCATTTCTTATCTTTTAGTTAATAAAAAAATTACTAAAATATTATTCAACAGATACATATTCATTAATTAAATTATATTATCAAGTTAGTTGATTATTTATTCTTATAATTATATTCGTTAATTTCTTTAGGAAAAATTACAAGAACAAGAACGTATTGGTGTTATAAATCAAACTTTACATCTAGCGGATTTAGGAAAACTTTATTGTCGTGCATATTATCATTTGAAAGAAGAAACATTATATGTTGAAAGTAAATTTTTCATTTTGATTATTTAATTTAAGAAATAAAAACAACAAAAAATATCAATGTTTTTAGTTATATCATGCAAAAATCTCAAACCGTGTGATTCCAATGGTTTAAGGTACTAACGAAAATTTTCAATTAAAACAAAAAAAAAGAAAAGACAAATGATTCGTTTTGTTTTAGTGATCCATTTGTTGAAATTCAATTATGTCCAAAATTTTTATATCCTCATATTGAAAAACAACAAACATCAATTGTAAAAAAAACTTTAAATCCATCATTTAATGAAAAATTTGAATTGTAAGAAAAATAAATAAAGAAAAAAAAAATCGTTTATTTTTCTCTGGGTACTTTTTTAGTCGTTTAACAGAAAAAGAATGTACTTTATCCGGTGGTTTTATACATTTTATTGTAATGGATCATGATTTAATGTGGTCAAATGATTTCGAAGGTGAAGCTTTTCTTGAAATATCAAAATTACCTGGAATTCCACATGATTCGACTAATGATTGTCGACCTTTAGATGAATTAAAAAAAATTGAACTTTCATTAACACATCCAAAAGGTTTGAAAAATAAATCAAAAATATTTCGTTAATTTAAAATTAATTTATTATTTTAGCTGTACGAAGTCGTATTATTGAAATATTAGAACAACGTCTATCAGATAAAACGGCTATTGAATTTGTTCGACAACGACGTGAAGCAGAAAATCAATAAAACTAAAATATATTTTTTTTCTGTTTCCTTTTCTTTTTTTTTCTAATGTAAATTATATGAATAAAAATGATTCACTTCTGAAGAAAGAACACATATTTTTCTTTCGTCGACTCTCAAATTCCATTGTAATTAAAATAAGAAAATGATCGTACTACCTATTTTCTATTTTCGGACAATAAATTTTGTATATTATTAGCTAGTCATTGTATGAATAAACAATCCGTTCAACAAACTATCAAATGTCATATAAATACCTTTTGTGGAACTCACATATGCTATGGAAAGGGTGAGGAGAGGGTTAAAGATCATCGGACACATTTTCCTAATAACGAGAAGAGGCACGGCAGTAATAACAATGTTTAGATCATTATGGCACTTTTTAGAATCTTTCAAAACATTTTATGAATCGAAGATTTCTACTGTAGATTCTAACTAGTCTAAATATTTCGGGTTTTGGTATTTCAGATCTCCATTAAAAATTTCAATTTTTGAGCTTTCTACATAGTCGAATAGTCTACATTTTCTACTTTTGAAATCACTATTATTCTTAGTTTTTACGATGATTTCGAGAGGTTTTCTTATGGTTTTTTCACGATCTTCAAGAGATTTTGGAAAAGATTCACAAACAGAAAATGTCTGGTAAGTTTTAGTTTTTAAAGCCCTGTGACTTTGTGTATAGGCTTCTGACTTGGAGAACATACCTCACATGCTCTAGCAAATGGGCTTCATGCATTCTCTCCATGCAGTCTCTCGTGAATTGCTTGATGAGGCAGAAAACCTGAATTTCCAAAGTAAAACTTTGTTTGCCGTTTTTCTCAAAACGAGATTTTTTTGTTTATGCACCCTAGATTTCTGGGTCATTTTACATGCTAGAAAGTTTGGGAAGGTTTTAAATTGAAGAGAAAATTGTGCTCAACAACTTAACAGAGCCACATTTTTCATTTTGACTTAGTTTTTGAGAAAAATGGGTCTTCTTTTTTTATAGGAGTACCCCTATTGTTTTCGATCTTTTCGACAATAACTGACACGAAAAATTAACAAAGAAGAATTTAAAAAATTGGACTCAGTTTAGTTGTAGCGGTAAGTGTTGGCTACATCTTGACGCCAACCCGAAATCTGTATCATTAAGTTTGGGAGAGGAATCTGGGGCACATGCAGACCTACTTTTTAGTCTTTGATATAGAGATAACTCTTGAAGAACTCACAATTTCGGACTGAAATTTTTACTCTAAGCTTCCTAAGCCAGTACCAATATTTTCTGAAATTTCCAGCTAGATCGGTTATTCTGGAACAAAAATAGATTTTTGATAGAGGAGTCTTAATGCAGTGAAAGGATCATATTGTTGGTGTTAATCAGTAGGGTGGTCGTATGACTGACCTAACAGAGTCAGAATATTCGAACATAGAAATACTTCTAAAATATTATTTTTGAATTTCAATAAAAAAAAAAAACTTTAACAACCAATGATAAATTTTGATGATCATTTGATATTGTTGTATTTTTTTTATATTCTCAGAAGCGAGAAAAATAGGCTAAGTTTGCAAAATTGAAAATCAAGCCTTTTCAAGCAGTTTTGATGAATTTTGTCCTTATAAAATTTTTGAATTTGTCTTATACATCAAAAAAAAGTTAACTTTTTCGAAATACGGTACTTTGTTGAGTAATCGTCCTAAAATTATCTTTTCTCATGGATCACATAAGTTTGACTGTACTAACTTTAGACAATGTCCAAGAACTGAAAAAGACGAATTCATAAGTTGTCAATGAACTCTCAACAGAAATCTGGTAATTCTTTGCGAAAATCGGCAATTCATCTTTAGTTTTCTCACAGTTTTGTCATTCATAATAGTCAAAGAGATGCATATTCTACAATAATTTTCACTACTACACATTTCTTCGTTGGTTCGGATATGAAAGTAAAAAATATTGTGTCATTTTATTTTTGACTTGGACAATTATGGAATGGTTGCAGAGTAGAAGATTGATTCCTTTTTTTTTAGTCCTTACACACTCTTCTATCAAATATCATTGATATATCGTTGAAATCAATTCATGAAATACATTTGACTCGTTTATCGGCTGTCTTTTGTGTTGGAACTAAAAAGAATTCCAATATAAAATTGATTTTTATTATTAAATTGATAAATATTACTTCGAGAAATATCTTTAACAATAGTTCGTTCTACTTGTCTATTCGCATTAAGTAATTGACGCATATTCCTTAATGCATTAGCAGATTTTTCTTGAACAATTGGATCATCATCACCAATCAATTTAAGTAAATTCTATTGATAAAATAAATAATAATTTTCATTTTTTTTTTCTTTTAAATAACACATTTTCTCTTACTGATGCTATTCCAACATCATGTAAAATAACACAATTTGATGGAACACGAGAAAGATCATAAATAATTTTAGTTAATGATTTATAAAGTTCTGAATCTTGTTCTTGTAAATAATTTTTTAATGCTATCATAACACGTCGATTACCAAATTGTTCTTGATTTTTTGATAAATCTAATAAATTAGCTATTGCATCACAAAATGGTTTCCTCAATTGAGGATAATCCTATTCAACAACAACAACAACAAAACAAAAACATTATTTTATTTCATTTAAACATTTAACAAAAAAAAAATCAAACTAGATCATTTAATTGAGAAATTTTCGAAACAATACCAAGATCTGTTAAAATTTCTAGATTATGTTCATCTTTAACAATTTCAGCAATTATTGCTAAAGTAACTACAAGTAAATCAATATTGTCCGTTGATAATGTATTTAAAATTAAATAAAAAACACCATCAAATGAACGTATTAATTCACCATGATTCTTAAAAAATAAAGTAAATAAAACTTTTCGATATAATATAAAAAGACTAAACATACTTCAATTGAAGCAAGACAATTTCTAATTGTCCATCCAGCAGCTATTTTAATAGATGATGAAGCTAATTTAAATAATGTCCACAATTCTTGTAAACCATTATTATCAATAATCATTCTTTTATTTAAAAAAATAAGAAATTCAAAAAATTTTTACTTTCGACAAAGGAGAAAAAATGGTACTTCAGATTAGCGTACTGCAACCCTTACCTAAGTACGGTGTGAAAAGTAACAATTTATAGAGACATAAACTTCATTTTTAATAGTATAATTCATAAAAAATTTCAAAAAATGTATTTTTGATGTTGTTGTTTAATTTCGATATCCTTAATCACATAGTTGATAGGTAATCCTGTTAAACTTTCAAGGATGTGTTAGAATAATGAACCCAAGGATCGAATACCCGTACAGTACTCTATTGCAATAGTACTCAAAAGTATAATGAAGCATATAAATTTACTTAGACATTCTTCCGAATTTCTTGATAGGAAAGAATCCTATTGAAACAATAAACTAAGAGATGATTACTGATCGTTACCAATATTTGAGATAACTAGAAAATTGTCATTTTAACAAATGTCTATTTTCATCGATCAACAATGTATAAGACAGTTGTTCATATATATATATTGTTTATCTTTAATTTACATTTCGAAAGAAAAACTTCGTTGCCTAATTTGATTTCATTGCTAGTTTTTGTAACATTAAGATTTGTTTCATTATATTCATACTTTCATCACTATTATCATTTATCTCTTCATCATGACTGAAGTTGTTATTATAGATGTTACTATCTTCTTTCTCTTATATTTTCTTTTCTTCTTGTTCTTCTTCAAGGTATAGTTTATCAGCAACTCAAAAATAAAAGACGAAAATAAGTTGAACTTAAAATATGTATTTCTCCACTTTTTAAGAACTATATTTATCATTGTTGGCCTATTTGCTGCTTTTAATCAAGCTTTCGTATATTTGTATACTTATCTTTTTCTCAAAGTTTAGCATGTGTACTGCTATTCTATTTTTCTTTTCACTAGTTATTATACTATTAATTAGAGATTCATAGAGCTCAATTGTTTCTCAGAAGAACAGGCAGATTGTCCTTTTTTTGTGAAGTATAATACACAATTCTAGTTTTATCATTTTGTTATTCAATGCATTCTTTGTGTTTTTATTTCCTATTTTGATCAATCTGTATGATTTTATATTACATACAAGTGTCAAGTATGGTTCAATCATAAATATTAGAAGTTCAAGAGATAATAGGCGAGTTCCTATTGAGTAAATGCTATAAAATCTTGAAGTCACATAATGTCTTATGAAGTGCACTTGTTTTCTCATTGTTTTTCTGAGAAAAAAACTTACATTGATGCTTCTTTATCTTGTCCACATTTTTGTAATATATGTAAAATATTTAGTTGAATATCCGAATTATTTTCATTTTGTAAATAAAAAATAAAATTGGAAAAAATTTTTTCTTGTTTAAATAATTCTATTGTTTGTGAAATTTTTGTTAATTCATTTAATGATTTAATAATACGTAATAAATATAAAAAATTTGAAGAATCTTTAAAAAATTTTATCATATTTAATATAATATCATTTGATATATTTTCATTATTTCGAATAAATTCTGTTAAAATATTTATTATTGAACAAAATATTGATGGATCCTTGGTTTGTTCCAATAAACCTTTTAATTTTTTAAAACCATATTGATAAATATGTTGTAAAAGATTTAAATCAAGTGATAAATAATAAAGAGATTCACATATAGCACGAGTTAGTTCAATATTTGTTAAATCAATTAAATTTATTAAAGATATTATTACATTTGTATCGATCATTTGTAAACGAAATATCGGCTATGAAAAAAAAAATCTTTTATTAAATATAGATGGTTCGAATATTTCGTAATGAATGTTTTTGATAGTGAAACTTTTTTTTTTTTTTTCTTCAAAAAATCTGATTCTTCAGGCTCGAGTGAAGCGATATATACTGAAGATATTCTTGATAAAGCGTTAGAATCCGTACAAATTCATTTTTCAGGATAATAAGATACACATCTCAATTCAATTGAAGTTATGAATTTGTAAAACAGTTCTTCTTCTCATTTTTGAGATGCAGAGAACTTCTGTAGAATGTTTATTGTTCTTTGAATATGTTTAAAATCTTAATCCTGATTTTGATTCAAAATTAAGTGTAAACAGTTCTTTATCTATTTTGTTCCACAATGAAAGTATAGATTCTATTATGAGATCGACATCCAAAAATATGAATCATCAATTCATTCTTTATGTAAAACTCACGAGACTACTGAATGCACAGTCCAGTAGTTCCCTAATCTAAATAATCATCAAAAAATGTTTCACATCACAGATTATAACGAATAGAGAAAGAAGCGAATTTGTTCTATTTTGTATTGGAAAAAAAAATGTTGTAAAAAGATCACCAAGAATGATAATTTTTATTTCTAGAAAGTTAAATATTTTTGTTTTTAGTTATCAGAATGTGTTCAATCTCATAAATATTTTATTATTTTGATATATCAATAGCGGTGAGTTTAACATGTCAAAACATTAATAAGAGATATTTGACTATGTTACATGAGGGAAAACAATGTACAAAAGATCTCTTCGAGAGGATAAAACCAAGATTGATCCTAGCCTAAGCTACTCGGTATCGGTAAATACATAGATGTAATGTATTTATATCAAAGAGTCATTTCCGTTGTTAGTGGCGTGATTCTGAAGAACGAAAACACCTATATCTCGTAATTCAGAATATCTATCGAACTGATTTTTATGAAGTAAATATTTATTGAATCACTCTAGATACCCTGCAAAGCTCAATCCTAAGAACATTCGTTCGAACGAGTTATTATCAAAAAACTACTGCTATGGACGTGACACTAACAAAGACAAAGATTTTCACTGTGCGAGTTTTTATAAATACTGTGAATTCCAATAGTATTTTTGAAAATTAAATCGTGCACTTTTTAGAGAACTATTCAGGATACAAAGTCTCTATGCTATGTTTTATTCTAAACATTTTTCAAATAATTTAGTTTCTTTCTTGTTAGCTACGTGATAGAGCACGACTAGAGCAGCAATAAGATGCTATCGTTACTGAATACAAAGTTCAGAATTGATTCTGAATAATACAAAACCTTCTGGGGAGTCTCGAGTTGATGTGAAAACACCCATTTTCGGTTTTGAACATTAGATGCTATCTATAAGACCAGTTTTGTAAGAAGTAGTTTCTTTGGAGTTCGATCTTGTTGAAAATGATACCATAGGCGTAATTCGTTGTATAGAATCTATCTTGAAATTCTAAAACTTTTTTGTCATAAGATTAGACAGTTATTTATTAAATACGGTTCCATAAGTAAATTAACTAACTAAAAAAATTTTAATTAGGTATGAGCTTAAAGTGTGAACACTTTTACATATATTCATTGTCAAAGATTTTTTTCAGAACGATGATTCTTGTCGAAAAAAATTCGATTTAAATGAACGATGGTCACATCCCGTATTTCCTGAAATTGCCCAAATATTTGGAATAGATAAAACGACGCTGTGTGTAAGTGTGTAAGTTTTTCTTCACCAACACTCCACCCACATCTACATCAATCCTATCTTATTTTTATATTAATCTCGCTTTGTTTCTATTTAAAATATCACTTGCTCATATTCAAACTCACTCTAAGTGTATACAATGATATATATTCTAACAATATTAGCTTCAGTTCTCCTATATACTCTATGTTAATATTGTTTTGTGACAGTTTGTGAAAGTTCATCTTATTTTCGGTAATACACCTCCTAAAATTTCATCAATTGGCAAAAGTAGTGTGGATTTCTATTATTGACGAAATTTCGGCTATCCGATAATAGTTGTTCAAATAGTATTTTAAAAATTTTCTTACTAGACTCGTATACACAAATGTTTGAATAGATTTCATCATGAAATATTCTATTGATTAACCGAAATATCTTACTATTTGAAGAAGTATTGAAAATAATGAAATAATTGATGTTGATGAATCATTTGAAATATTTAAAATAATTTTTACTAGAATTTTTCCGATTCCATATCGAATACAAACATATTTATTTTTTTCTGATTTACATAATAATAAAAATACTTGAAATATATATGATATTGTTTGATTATTTTCAATTAAATTTTCACTTAATTCATCTAATAAAGATATCTAAACAAAACAAATAAAATAAAAATTTCTCTTGAATATTTTTCTTTATATATATACTAATTTACTAATTCCACCAAAACGTCGTATAACTCTTCTTGCTCGACGAAATAAAAGAAGTTTAAGTAAAATTGAACAACTTTCTTGTATACCAATATGATCTAAACACATACTATTTATAGTTGTTATTATTCCACCTAAACGAAATATTTCATAAGCAAATGAAGAATTTTGACATGCATCTTCAAGAATATATAAAGTATTTAACTAGAAAACAAAACACATACACAACCAAATTATTAAAAAAAGAAATTTCTTTTTATAATTGTTTTATTTTCTTTTTTTTTTACTTTAAGATCTCGATCATACATTTCAATAAAATTCAGTAGTACACTTATTGTTGCTGAATCTTTAAATGCTGAAAAAGCACTTCGATCTTGTAAATTATGATCATGTAATAATGCTAATGATAGTATAGCTGTACATCGACCACCATTCTAGATTAGTATTGCTTATAATTATAGAAGAAAAAAAAAAAGATTTTTTTTTTTTGTTCAATAGACTTTAACAAATCGAAGTAATTTTGTTATTTGTTGATATTCAACAAGTTGTTCACGTGTAAATGATACTCGATCATCATCATTAAATAAACGTTCATCATCTTCATTATTAATTATTTGTTCATCATCAGAATTTGATAAGATTTCTTCAATACCATCGTAGAAATATTCATGTTTATTATTATTATTTATTTTCAAGGAATTTATTAATTCAAGATATTCATCATTATTTGTATTTCTATTAGATCATTTCAAGAAAAATTATATATTATTAACAATTTCAAATGAATTTTTACCCAGAGAGTTTATCGATTTCTTCAAGTCTTTGTTCACTGGCATGACTTGAAACATCTATTTTAGTATAGAAATCTTTTACATTTCAATATCATATTCATATTTTAAATTATTAAATATATATAAAAGTATTCTACATTTTTTAAAACTTAATCTATAGAATCAGTTTTCTAGATATTGCGTTATGAAATATATATAGAAGCAATCTTATGACTTTAAGTTCAGTTACGTCTAACTAAAAACAAAATTATTTATAGCTTGATAAGTTTTGATTTTTTTTCTTCAAACATATTTTCTTAGTTTTTTGAAAGAAACTATTCTTACCTTGAAAAATCAGTCCATCATCATGACTCGATCGACTTATGCCACCATTACTACTAATACTCCATGTTGCACCTTCATCATTATCATTCTCATTACGATATCTAGTACTACTACGTCGTTCAATGTAATGTTTTTCACCATCAGTTTGATTGTTAACTATAGAAGTATCATTGGTTGTCTGTTCCATTTTCTTTGCTAATTTCAATTAAACTAAATTTTAATAATCATCATACTATTTCTTTTTTAGTTATAATACAGCAATAAAAAATACTTTAAAAGCGCCAATTAGAGAAAAATATATAAATATCTTTAGGCAGAAAAAGAGTTATGAATATAACGGGTAGTACGAAAACTTCTGGTAGATGCCCTTCACAGCTGGAAATCTGTCGCGGTAGCGGCAGCGCTACCATGGATATCTCTGAGTTTCTAGGCACAACAGTTTCAACACTTAGTTTCGATTCCAACAGTGAAAATACGAAAAAATTCCACGTTCAAACTAATTTTTCAGACTTTTCAAACATCTCTTCTCACTATTTTCGAGCGGAAAAAGACAGAAAACATCTGAGTTCATCTTCGAAAAGAGCATTAAATTCGGAGTCTAACTTATTGTATTTCACACGTCTAGAATACTTTTAAGTGAGTCAAAAATTAACAAACATTTTCTCTAGAAAATCACACATTATCAAAAATATTGACTATAAATATCATTTGATTTAAATTTATCGATTGACAATCAATGATTTTTCAATTACAAAAGAAAACAACTGGACTCCAACGAAATCATTCACGCGTTCATACTAAGGACGATTGTTGATGAATACTCTTGTTCGAATCACGATTGAATTACTTACATTTTCAGTTCATTATCAATCTTTTACTAAAAATTTTTAAAGATGATTAAAATCTAACAAGCGAAAGGATTTAAAATTCATAACTTCATTTCTACTATCGATAATACAGTTATCTACTTGATGTATACTCTTTCAACTAGTATCTCACTAAGAAACAAATCATAAACAGATACGTTAAAAAGATAACATATCAAATTTCGTGACATCTTATGCAACCTTGAGCACACATTCATCAGTCTTTAAACATGATAAAAGAGAGGAGATGCGGATTAATGTCATGAAAGCTATATCTTTCAAATGAGTATTTATTCTTTTTTTGTTGGAAAATTTGCAACCTTATTATTACCGATTGATATTTTATGCCACGTACACACAATGAGTCATTATGCATGTATGATGTCTTTAAAAGAAACTTAATGTCGCCTCAGTAATCTATTTTCTGTTATCTTTTATTATTCTCCCTGGAAAAAAATTCAAGTACATTGAAGCATTGTCAGTATGACAGGTAACAATATATCTTTTTCTTGCATTCTTCTTTGAGTGCACCTATATATAAATTTATTTGTTGGTTATTCATCAGTTATTTTAGCCTTACAGTTTACTTTTCTTCTGTTTATGATGTTTCTTTTTCGTAAGAATATTAAAAAAAAATAAATTTCAAAAGACTACATCGAGCGTAAGATTTAATTAGCAACTAGTACTCTCTGCTTTTTTTTTGTAGATCTTATTTAATATTCTTTTCATAAGACTTTGTTTCTCGATAAACAAGTCTAGTTGAATAATGAAACAAAATATATTCCTGCATCAATAGTTATAAATTCAATTTCTTTTACACGAAATATTTTTTTTGTATGATTAGTAATAATTGGATTTGATAATCAAGACATTCAAAGTATGGCTTTTTGGATCTCGTCAAAATATTGGTATGACATTTTGTGACAGATGAATCATAAACTTGATTCATTGACTAATCATGAAAATATAATACTTATTGTACATTTTCACTTGCAATTATATTAAAAATTTTTTCCATACATAGTACTATGATTTTATTATTTCTGAGGTTATTATTTTTGAAATACATAAAAATTTAATTTTAAAATTGATTTTATTTGAAAAATCTCATTTGTTTTTTTATACCAAGAAAAGTTCCTACGAAATTAGTTTTTCGATAGAAAATTATTATCCGATTAATTTATCTAATAAATGAAACTGAAGTAAACACACGTTTTATCGTTGTTTTTTTTATAATTTATATAAACAATTAATTTGAGTAAATAGATGTCGTTAGTTAAATAAAAAAAAACGCAAATTCAGTAGAAGTCAGTCGATCACATAAACACAAGATGGTGACGTTGAAGTACAGCAGCTGATGTTTCTTATTTGATATTCTATCATGAATCATCATCTTCTATAATCAAATAAAATCATTTTTTCATTCGTTCCAGATTATCCAAAGATATATAATATTACTACTATTTGATTCAAAATAATGGCTTATGCTTATCTTTTTAAATATATTATTATCGGTGATACTGGTTAGTTTTGTTTTTTTTTGTTTTCTTTTTCTAATAAATTTTGTTTCTGTTTAAATGAATATATATTTTTTTTTGTCTCTTTCAGGTGTCGGAAAATCTTGTTTATTACTTCAATTTACTGATAAACGATTCCAACCTGTGCATGATCTAACGATAGGTAAAATTTAACTTACAACAAAAAAAAAACAAAATTAATTAATTAAATTTATTTTAAAAATAAAGGTGTTGAGTTCGGTGCACGAATGATCACAATTGATGGTAAACAAATTAAATTACAAATATGGGATACGGTTTGTTCATTGTCTCTTTTTTTGGTTTTCTCGAATACATTTTCTTTTTTAACTAAAATAATAAAATTAGGCTGGACAAGAAAGTTTTCGTTCCATAACTCGTTCGTATTATCGTGGTGCAGCTGGCGCTCTTCTTGTTTATGATATAACTCAGTAAGGAGAATAAAATTTTTCATTTTGAATGATTGTTTTTTTATTTAATTAAAAATTAAAATAGACGACATACATTTAATCATTTAACTAGTTGGCTTGAAGATGCAAGACAACATTCAACTTCAAATATGGTTATTATGCTTATTGGAAATAAATGGTGAGATTTTTGATAAGATTTTTATTATCTCAAATGATTTTACGTTTGTTTTTCAGTGATTTATCTGCACGACGTGAAGTACAAAAAGAAGAAGGTGAAGCATTTGCACGTGAACATGGTTTAATTTTTATGGAAACATCAGCTAAAACAGCAGCGAATGTTGAAGAGGTTAAGAAAATTATTTAAAGACAAAAAAGATTAATAAATGAATTTCATTTTTTTTTTTCGTAGGCATTTATTAATACAGCTCGTGAGATTTATACGAAAATTCAAGAGGGTGTTTTTGATCCAACAAATGAAGTAATATTTTTTTTTGTTAAAGTCGTTGAAACGCTTTGATTTTTTTTTCAAGGTTACTGGTATTAAAATTGGACCACAAGGTAGTAATTCAAGTGGACCTACTCGTTCAAATCCAAATCCAAATGACAGAGGTGGATGTTGTTAAAAGAAAAAAACAAATTTTTATCAGATCATAGCAACAGCATTAATTTCTTTTTTTTCTTCTTCACATCTCTTTATATATGTGTTACGTGAATTTATGCTTTGATGTTGTATTTTTTTTGTTTCGTTGTTCTTTATGTCTTTTTTTTTCAGAAAAAATATATCGTATCTATATATAATCTTCTCTCTTTTGCTTAGCTCGATTGAAAAATGTCGTTCTTTTTTTCTTCAAGAGAATTCTAAAAAAACAAGGGTTTTTATGAAATTTATTTGTGTATAAATCTACATTTCATTTCCTAAAACAAACAGGACAGGTTTATATATATATATATATATATATGCATATTTATTCGTTATCTAAACGTGCAAATTATTCTTCAGTGATCAATATAACATTTTCTTTTATTTTTCTTTTAATTGACACATTCTTATGAATGATACTCTATCTTTTTTCTTTCATTTCTCTCTGTTCTTTGTTGTCGAGACCTTTTCTTTTTTGTATGTGTATGTGTGTGTGTAAAACAGAAATACAAAAAGTAACAAATAAAAGAAAAGCATAAGTCATTGGGTTTTGAGTAGACACAGAATAATATTGATGAGAAAAATATGATGTTTTGCTTTTAGAAGTATCCAGCATGACTGATTTAGTTGATGAAGTACAATTAAGAACGGTAAACATTTATTGAGAAGATATTAATTTAGATAATTATTGTATATATTTATTTTAGGCAGAAGAAGCAAAAACAGTTGCTGCTTTTAAGGTAAGAAAATTCTATGAATAATATTTTATAGAAAGACAACATAAATCATAGAATAAAGTTGAACATAGGTTAAAGGTGATTTATTTTATTTAATAGTTATTTGGTAACCATAGTGAATTTTTCTTTATATTCAATTGATGAGTCATACTTTTTTAAAAATCTTATCGGTTCTATTCTATATATATGTATGTGCCATAGCAACTAATATTACATTTGTTACTTTTCTTAGCTAGAAAATTGTAATAATTACTAGCCAGTTTATTTTTGAAGTATCCATTTGATAGTGTTGTATTCATAGTGTCTAGAAATGTAATATGCTAATTAAAATCTATGATGACAAGATTCTAATTCAAAATATAAAAAATTTGTGAGTAATTAGAAAAGAAATCGTTGCTTTTTTTTTCTTTATTTTTTAGAATAAATTTTCTTTTCTCTTAAAACAAATTTGAAAACACTTCACAATGCTATAAAAATAATTCTCTTGAATAATACATTGAGAAAAAATATTCTTACCTAATGTGCAAAAAAAAAAATGATATTATTTTTCTTTTTTTATACTGCACCTATTTCCTATAGTGTTGAATAGCACATAAGAATGAAATTAAAAAAAAAGAGGATTTTTTTCAGGTAACTTTTATGAGAATAATTATTTGAAAATTGGAACGATTTCTATAGAAGTTTAACTCATTTGTTGCCTAAGAATATTTCGTCTCATTTATTATGATAACATTTTATTGCTGTTTTCTGATGTTATTCATGTGAAAGATAATTACATACGTAGAATATCTGTCAAGAATAGTTGGGCAGAAAGAAAACATGACATGATGATTAATATCATCAATATCAAATTTCCATTCTTCTACTGACAAATGAAAATTTAGTGCCGAAAAATACATTATGATCAAAACTTAAAATTCATTTGTACAAAGCAATCATGGATATAAATTTCAATCGATTAGTAATTATTAATGAGTAATAAGAAAGTATATATATCATAACAATAATCTTCGTTCTGTAAGATAATCTCTTACTCTAAACATTTATTTAAAGCAAAGATCAGATTGCATTTTCAACAATCAATTATACTGAGTTGATCTCCTCAAACACTCATATAAATGCATAATTTAAGCAAACTTGATCCTCATCCCATTCAATTATATGGAGTAGTTCAATATTTTATGTACTTCTACTAACGTTTGATACGATGAATTTTTCGTGTTTTTATATTGATTTAAGAATAGAATTGATACTTGTTTTGTATTCCGTACTTACTAACACAAATAACATTCAAAAAATCCTCTTTCTATGCAAAGAATATCTCACAAATCATTAAATTTCACTATTCGAAAGTATTCTAATTAATTCAGATTTGAATTGAAATTGAAATGATTGCGCATATAATGAGAAATCTTCTAAATATTTCTACTGTCAATAAATAACGTAGTTAATCCTATCAAATCGTATTAGTTTTCTATAAATAGTTCTGTATTTTTGTTTTTCGAACTTCTGATTCACATCCTTAATAGCCGATATTATTTTTTTTCTTTCCTTTTAATTACCGACTAACTATGTTTGCCATCACATGAATAACTTTCTATTTGTTAGTGAAGGTAGGCGCGAATAATAAGTACTTTTTAATATACAATCATCCAGGTTAATAATCCTATTTATGATGAAAATATATTATTTAGACTGATATTGAAAATCTTTATCAATATCGTGATGAATTATTTAAACCAAATTCAAAACCTATTGAATCAGCAAAAAATCGTTATAAATTAATTCGAACACGACTTGATCAAATTCTTTCGAATTATAATGAAATTGAAGGTAGATTTGTATTTTTGTTTTTAAATAGTTTTCTAAGAAAATTTTATTTTATTTTTTTTTGAAATAGAACAAATTCGTGATCCATGTCAACGTGCTTTATTTTCATATTGGAAAGGTCGTGCATTTAATTTATTTCCTGAATATGATAAACGTGCAACAGATTATTTAAGTAAAGCAGCATTACTTCAACCATCAAATGTCTTAACATTAAATGAACTTGGAGAAAGTTATGCTAAAAATGGAGAATTTGAAATGGCTGCTAATTGTTTTAAAAATGCAAATAGCAAAGTAAAAAGAAAAAAGAAATTTCATATTTTTCAAAAGAAAAATTGTTGTTTTGTTTTTGTTTCTAGGAAAAAAATCGATTTGTTTTAAGAAATTTATCAATTGTTACACGACAATTGGCATCAAAAGTAACTGATCGTACAGAAAGAAATCGAATGATTGAGGAAAGTATTCAATATGCTAAACAAGCAGTTGAACTTGATGTTAAAGATGGAGCATCATGGTGTAAGTTTTTATTTCTAAATCAATTTTATCTATTGACGATTTTCTTACAGATACACTTGCAAATTCTTATGTATGTTTTTATTTCATGGTTGAAAATCATCCAAAAAATTTAAAACAAGCATTTAGTGCTTATAATCTTGCGGTTAGATTTTTTACTCATATCAAATATTTTAAATTTTTTTTTTTGTTTTTACTTTTAATTAAATAGCTCAAAGATCCAGCATCGGAAAATGATGGTGATCTATATTATAGTCGAGGCGTGGTACTAAATATGTTTTTATTTTAGGAAGACGAGAGATGGTTTTAGAAATATACGCTTAATTCTTAATGATTTCATGAATGTATCATTTGAAAAATTATACAGTCAGTTGATTTTGTCAAGTTTTATTCTATAGAAATGTAGAATGAAAAATTGTACAACATTCAATTTGACATTTGATAAAGATTTAGATTATCACAAAGAAAGGAAAGGAACTTTCGTATATACATTAGAAAAATAAGACAGAATTCATCTGTCTTTCATCGAAAATCACGATTATGCTCTGTGCTTACAAGAGATGCCACAATTCTCTAAATAATCATCGGTTAAACATGTACTCGATGGATAATTTCATCTACTGTAGAAATCAGTTTCGAAATATTGTCTCTCTATTTAGATATATGTCTTTTTTTTGTATAATCAGAGATTAAGATTTGAAAGAAACATATTTTAGGTTTAGTATGAGAGATCATTTAGAAAAGCGTAATCGAAGTTAATCATAGGATGATAGTTTAATTCTCTCTATTTTTGGATATATGTTCATACTATTCTTTTTATTTTTCTTAATCATTCGGAAATGCAATTAAAAAATAAATCATCTATTAAGAAGTCTTGTTATTCTCATTCGAATAGTTGTTATCAAATCCGAGAAAACCAACAGTATTTCTTTTAGATTGTGTTTCAAGAAAAAGTGCGCTTGTTTTCATAGCCGTGTACAAGACTAACTCTTTTTTGGTACCAATCTCAGTGAAAAACTAGATCAAGACATTTAGCAATTCAAAGCTTATGAGTTTATGTTGTGATTTGACTGAGATATGAATATTTTAGTGGAATCTTGCTAAGGAATTTTTTAATGTTTAAAAATATTCATGTTTTATGTAGTATTTATGGATGAGTTCTTATATTTTCAATAAATTCAACTCTTGCTAAAGCTACATGGAAAAATTCTGAAATTTTCTATACAAGTTAGCCTAGTCGATATGTCGATTGGAACGATGTTTCAGATTAAAATTTGAAAAACATTCGAAGATCTGCAGGAATATTTTAGTGAAACTTCTATTTCTCAGCTAAGTAATAACATGGACTCATGCTTTTAGATTTTTATTAATCTAAAGATTTTCTGCATACGGGCAAACTATGAAGTCAAAAGCTTTGAATCACATTGAAAGAGTTGTCTTATTAATAGATATTTACTAATATCGATGTCAACAAATTCGAATGTCTCATTGCTATATTACGATCTATTTAGTTTTTTTTTATCATTTTCTTTCTTAGAGATTTACTTAGACTTGACGGAGATCAAAACGGTATCATTCATGTCTTCATCTCTCTATGAAACGTTTTAAATTTTTACCAGATAGTCGAATCAACATCCTCGTGTACATGATTTCTGAATCATTTAATTTTCTATTAATAAAGGCATTACAATATCATGAAGATTATGCCGAAGCTCTAGCTTCTTATGAACGTTCACTTGAACTTGATTCTGAAAATGAAGATGCACGCAATAATCAAGATCAGTTACTTAGTTATTTACGTACAATAACAGATCTTATTGCATGCAAAGTTTGTTTAATTAACTCGTTTTTTTTTTTACAAAAAAGAAATGTTTTCTTTATTTCTTAAGGGTCGGATTAAACCAAAAAAATTTAAAACATTAGTTTCGGTATTAAATGAAACTCCAACATTGAATAATAATACTGTTCCACTGAGTTTTCTTCGTTCGGGAGAAAATGAAAATGTAACTTATCGTGGAACAGTTGTTGCTAGTCTTGGTGTACAGGATGTTAAATTGTATGAAATTTTATTGTTTATTTTTTGTTTAAATAAAAAGAAATTTATTTATTTTTTTTATTAATATAGAATGTTTATATTAGCTGATATGGAAGAACATTGTGTTCTTGTTACTGTTTATTATATTGATATATCAACATCAGTTTCACTTGGTGATATTATTGAAATTCCGAAACCAGTTTATCGTTTAATGAATATTGAATGGCGAAAAGAGGTTCGATAAAAAAAAAAAGAAACTTATTTAAACAAAAAAAAAAAATCTAAATAAATTTATTTTTTAGAAATTTTCTATTCCATCAATACGTGTTGATTCACCAAAGAATTTAAAAATTAATGGAAAAGATTGGCCAATGAATACTTATGCACCACCGGCTATTTCACTTAAAGTCAAATTTTAAATTAAATCTCGTTTTTTTTTTCTTATTTACAATTTGTTCTTATGCGTGTGTGTGTGTGTGTGTGCGTGTACGGTAGTGTTTTCTTTAAATCCGTCCATTCTTTAGTGAATTTCAACAAAAAAACCAACAAAGAATTTTAAATTCTAGATTAAAAAATGTCACATATTGAAGAAGAATTTTTGAAAATTGAAAAAGAACGTGCTTGGAATGCAATATATCATGTTAGTTTTATTTATATATATTTTTATTTGATAAATTTTTAATTTATTCTTATAGAAACTTGCAAATGATCATCTAGTCAGAACATCTAATAAAAAAAGCGATATTGCATTATTAAATATTAATCGTGAATTAAATCGATTTCGTGATGTTTTACCTTGTAAAGATTTTATTTAAAGAAAAAAAAACAAACTAGTAATTATCTCTTATTTAATTAGATGATGATACACGTGTTTGTTTAACACGAGGTTCAAATGATTATATCAATGCAAGTTATATTGAAGTACCTGCTGCTAATCGAAAATATATTCTTACACAAGTAAATTTTTAATTGATTGACTTTGTAGATTTTCATATATTTTGTTCTTTTTTTGAAAAATTAGGGGCCACTTCAAACCACGTCAAGTCATTTTTGGCAAATGATTTGGGAACAAAATAGTCGTGTTATTGTTATGTTAACTCGTTTAATAGAAAAAGGATGTGTAAGTATTATACCATCTGGAGAATTATTGAAACAAACTACTCATAAATAATATATCACATGAATAGAATATTTGATTTTATGTTTGGATTTTTTGGTCTTAGAAAAGACAGAGTTTAGGAACGAATGAAACCACAATTCGAGACAGTAGTATTAGAGTACAACACATATTTTTTTAAATTTTTTTAAATAAAAGTTTATTAAAGCCAGAAGTATCCCGAGTCGAGGAGGAAAAGGCGGTGACTTCCATTCTGGAAAAATTTTTGTCCTCAGCTTTTTTATTATTATTTTTTGTTGCTCACTAATTTCCGGAAAAATGTTCAACTTCCTCAAAATCCAGTTAAATTTAGAAAAAATCTTCTGATCGACTTCTTGAGTCATCAATTACTCTGCCAATCTTGGAAATCTCGAGACATCTCTGATTAAAACTCTTACCAAAATAACTAAGAAGAAAATCATCAATTGCAATGGGAATTTTGATCGTTAGCGAGCAAATTTTTCGGATATATCATGTCAATTAAAAGCAAAAAAAAAGTAATTTTTTTATCTGAACTCAATTAAATAGGATTTCAGATTTGAGTTGATTTTGTCCGATATAGAGATGAGCGAAAATAGTCTTTTTCAGTCGAAAATAGATCCAGCTCTAGTGGAAGAATCAGCAAATCATTTCTCTACATTGTTTTTCAAACTTATTCTAGAATATTGTCTATAGGTTTGAGCCACTTTGTTGTTACATTACGATCCATTTAGTAGGAAATATCTTCCGATAGAACCGAGATTGCGAGTAGTTGATTTCACACATCTTGAAGCAAATCAAATATTAGTAAATCTTTACTGTCTTTAAAAATCTCGAACAATATATATTGTTCATATTTTCGATTTTTTTCAAACATGGATCTTGAAAATCTTTTTTTTTCTGTACATTTTTCTTTTAGACTAAATGTTGGTTATATTATCCAGATTATCAAAATGAAAGTGAAATTACATTTGATGATGTAGATTTAAAAGTAACATTCGTATCTGACAGACAATATCGATATTATACTCAAAGAAAATTTGATTTAATAAATCTTTTAGTAAATAAAAATACAAAAGTTTTTTTTTTGCTTTCTAATAAGAATTCTTTATAAGACTGGTGAATCTCGTTCAATAATTCATTGGTCAGATTTTGATTGGCCTGATCATGGTGCTCCAAATAGACCAGAGCCATTTTTGCAATTACTTAGTGATGTTCGTCACTGTGGTGCATTTGATCCTCGTTACGGTCCGCCAATTCTTCACTGTAGTGCTGGTAAAATCTTCTGTTTTTTTTGTTTTTTATATCATACAAAAAGTTTATTTTGAATATTTTCAGGTATCGGTCGATCGGGTACATTTGTACTTGTTGATTCTATTTTAAAACTAGTAAAAATTAAAAAAGAAAATAATTTAAAAAAAAACAGAAATTTTTATTTTTAGCTTGCTCATGCACAAAAACCTGATGATGTATCATTAATTGATGTTCTCGCTCATATTCGAACACAACGTCATGGACTTATTCAAACAGTAGAACAATTGAGGTAAATTATTATCTTAGAAAAATAAAAAATTTATTTGATTAAAATAAATAAATAACAGGTTTTCTTATTGTGCTATTATTGCTGGTTTGAAAGTTCTCAATGCAATCGAACAAAGTGAAGGATCATTTATCGAATGTGATTTTAATTTATCCAGTGAAAGTGAAAGTGATGATGACGAAAAGAGTTTAAATTCTAAAAAATATCCAAAAATATGTGGAAGACAAGATAATGTAATGTCCAACGGTCGCTTAAGTGAATCATTTGAAGATATCAATTGTGAATTAATTAAAAGAGTTGATTCAAATTTAAGTAGTTATGAACCTTCACCAAATACAAAACGTCGTTTACAATCATTTTCGAAATCACGATTATCATCTGAAGATTTAAAGGAATATTCTCCATCATCACCGATCAATACACCACCGTATGAATTCTCTTTTAAGATCGATGAAAACAAAAATAATTTTTTTTTTCTTTCTTTGTCATATAGACATGATGTAGAAACATCACTTCGTCTTCGTCAAGAACGTTTATTACGTAATGAAGCTATTGAGAAAAAATTTAATGAAATAAAATCAAAATTACATCGACAAACTCCTTCTATATTCACAACAAATAATGAAACATCATTATTTACACTCTTGACAACGAAATATCGTGGTCCTTTGCTTATTGGTATATTGACCTTCGTCACTGGTTCAATGATATTATATAAATATGCTTCTAATAGTGACCGCAATCATTGAATCTTTCTTGTCATTTTTTTTTTGTTTGATTTCTTGTTTATATCAAAAATGAAAAGCAAATTAAATGATAGTATTTTGTTGTTGTGTAGTTTATCCATGTGGATTTGAACCAGTGACGTGCACGCATTATTTATACATATCCAATTTTTCAATAGTCATTTTTCTTCTTATTTCTATTTACTTTCTCTTAACTATGTATATATATATATATATATCTAATATCATCGGTTATTTTACCGTCTTCTAATGATTATAAGCTATTTCTTTTGTTTCATTTATGTGTCTTTTTTCGTTGCGATGAATAATAAAAACTTTCAATAAGAATTTAATTTTTAATGAATTGGATTTAATAAAAAAAGTAAAAAGAAAACGTTTATGACGTGCAATATTCCCAGACGGACACTCATCCACGAATTAACCGAATCCAACGTTGTGTAACTTTAGTGATCAGATGAGAGCTGATGCATTCAGTGTATTATGACTATAATCGAAACATTGATTATGCTACTTCTCCTTAGATATGGAAATCATATTCAAGATCTTCTTGATTGATTGTATGTAAAAATGCTAATGTCATCAAGAACAATTCTTAGGATAATTAGGAATTGGTGCTCATTATTTTGCGAAGAATTGTTTCTGCATGAAAGTTGTTTTATTATCTTTGAAAAGCAGTTCATTTTTCTTATATCCTAAGGATTATAATCTTAGATGATCGCTAGTGTTAATTTGTAACGACAAAAAAAAACGATCATAGAGTTACGTTTGAAATATTTTCGAAGTTTTTTACAATTTAAGCAAAAGATTAAGTATATAGAAACAAAAGTTCTCTGCTTAGTCTGCCTCACAGACATTTGACAGATATTTGGACTATGAGATTTGGAATATAAATTAATTTTTTTATTTTAATCTGTTTCTTACATGCTTAATTAATTTGAAATACAGAAACAAATTTGATTTTCTTTCTTACAATATTGTCGTTTGAGCCTCATCACAGCACAAGACAGACATTTCAACATAGTGCTTCTTAGAATCTGTTGCGGATTATGATTCATAAAGAGGATTTTGCTGTACAATCGGAGTGGCTCCATCGTACTTCATGGTTTAATCCCATAGGGATTATACTAAAAGTTTTTTTCCTAAAAACTAAACTACTGTACAAAAGAATCACTGACAGAAAACCAAGTTAAGAATCTGCCTTGATCAATTCATTGGACTGAGACATAAAGAACACTTTTTTTTTCATTTAGTTTGCTTGCTCGTGAATCTCATTAATTATATGTAAATTCAATTTTTCATGGAATTACTGTTGATCACTAAATGGGTGATGACTGTGTTCTAGCTATATTCTGCATAAATATATCACTCTGATCATTTGTGATCGTCGGCATCGTTGGTACAGTTCAATATAATAGCGCTTGAAAGACTCAATATGAGTATAAAACAAGCAAGATAGATGTCTTTCAGTCAATCAAATGTTTAATGATTCATATGATGAAATCAATTCAGACTCTTTATTAACTTTCAAAACTACACATTAGTATGCTTGCTCACACGGAGAGCAACTCTAATCTGCAACTTCTCCCATAGAGTGATGTCTTCTTACTAATTTTATTTTGAAAATTTTGTCGATTAAGAATAAAAATTGGTCAACGGTGTGAATATTAATATTACTCTTAAGCTAATATTTCCATATCCTCTTTTCTTCTTATTCTCTTCCTGTTTTTCTTTCCTATCTTATTCTCTCTCCAATATAAATTGACATGATGTGTGAGACAGAGACATGAAGTAGCTGAATAGACATGATTACTGAGAATGGAGATAAAGGTATTCATTCAATCTGCTGTTACACCAAGACAACTGTAAAATTATTTTTTGATAAATTCGCAAAACTTGCAGTTCTTTATTGAAATCAAGGGCACTACATCGAAATCAGTTTTGTTTAAACTTTCTTCTGAGCATGAACTGTGAACATTCGTTTAAAATTAGTAAAAAAATTCTTCGCTTTAGTGGAATTGTAGTGTAGATTTACGACTTTTTGTTCGATAAACTAAGCTTCGGATCAGTCTATATTTGAAAGTATTTTATATGTCGATAATATCTAATAAATTCAATGCCGGTTCCACTAAAATAACAAATACTTGTTGTTCAGAATGATGATGTTCATGTTGATTGTTTCTATGACAACATTGTAGACTAATCATTTCACTTATAATTTGATAATCTGTTTGTTCTAAAGGCAATTCGACCAATTTAATTAAATCATCTTGTGTTTTATTCATTAGATCTGGTAAAGTATCTATGTGAAACAGATTTAAATTTTTGAATATATATTGATAAACTTCATGTTCTTGTTTGGTATGTATTTGCCATAAATAATTTGATCTCGTAGTTCGTTGTAAATCGTAAAGATTTGGTAAGTTTTTATGACATATACAATTTAAAAAGCGAGGATTATATGTTACCTTCCAAACGGTTGATGTTGGATCATTATCAAGATTGATAATTTGATAATTTTGCTGTTTAGCCTTATCGACAGTAACAACCATTCCATGTGCTCTACCATTTTCGCGCATAAATAATTCAATTTCATCAAGCTTTAATTCCATAAAATCTTCAAAATGATTTATATTTAAATTTTCATGTTCAATGTCGTTGTTGAGAATTTGTGATAAATCTAAATCACCTTCAATATTATCTAATGGAGAATAATCAAATTGAAGAATTTTATCATTAATATGAGTAAAAAACCAATGATAAATATCTAATTTTGTTGTTAATGAACACGATGAACGAACAAGAAAATCAACAAGTGATGCATCAGACCAACCAACAGTTATTAGCCATATTGTGGCTGATGAAGACATTGTAACTTCGTCTAAAGATAAATATTTTACTACGATAAGTAATTTCGTGTTGATTATGCAATAACTCATTTTGTTTAGTAGAACATAAAAAGAAGCATTTTTCTATTCAAAAAACGATGAAATAAATATAAAAACAATGGGCTAATGTCTTTTATAAAATATTTTGTTTTAACGAAAAACTTAATAATATGGTCTATCAAACGAACACTGAATATTCATTTAACTAGAACAGAATTTACTACTACTGACGAAAGAATCTCTCGAAATGTTTCGCCTCCTTTCTCCTTCTTCACTCCTGCCGGTGTGAATAGTTTTTCATTTATAGATGTGATATCGAACTCTACTACAAATCTAGAAAAGACATGAATTCTTCTTCCAAAAGTGAATGAATATTTTTATTTTGTTTCTACAATGTATAATATGCAATATAAAAGCATTCGTATTTCAGTTAAAATTCGGTGAAAAATAAATTCTTTTTTCTGATTTGTTTGACAGCTATTATATTGATAGAGAATTTCAGTTTTCTAGCTTCTTCCACCGCCAACTTTCAAAATTTAGTTTTCGGAAGAAAAACCCTTTAGTAAATACATATACATTCATATGAATGATTCTAATGACTCCCTAGACCACCTAGTTCCGTCATCCAAAAAGCTGTTAGTGCAATTCCTGTGGGATTAAAATGCGAAACACGATGTAGCTGTTCTTACTAACCTCAGAAAGATTTCTTTTTTCTACCTATTATGAGACCCACGTTTTCACCATATTTTTACTTTATCATCAAAATATGCAACAAGAAAGTAATTGATATATTAGAACGAAGCATTATTGATATACGATCAAAGGCCGTATATCAACAATATCTGTCACGGGTATACGAATGATGCGCACGCAACAAGAAAGGAGACTTTGAAGACAAAATGGATCCTATTAATCTTACTACACCTTTACCCACACTCACATTCGCACCCGCATTCCCACATTTCACAATCACCGTGGGCTCCTAGAAGCGCCATGCGCATTATTCGGGATCTCATCTGTCATAGTCTGTGATGGGTCTCCAGGATTTCTGTCATGGTTTGTGAGACGACACGAAAGGATTAGTTCATTTTTCTTGCTATATCTTTCAACATCCCTTTCGTCGATTACTTATTAGTTATTTATTAATTGATCCGCTTATGAGTTACTAATGAGATAGTAATTCGTTGTTGATTAGAAATCAGTGAGTTATGAATTAGGTATTGATTAGAAATGTCTGTTACGGTCTGTGAGAGGGAACAGGTCCAAATTTCTACCCAATGCACATCAACACTCCTTTTAGATCGTGTTTTACAAAAAGGAGGGAACATATATATATGTACATATATGAATGATTCTAAAGATCTCCTAGTCATAAATTTCCTTTTGTAATAGAGTTTTCTTCTTCTAAATTCAGATCGAAATCAGATAGCTTATTTTGTGATCAGCTTTTTCACATGCATGGATTGTTCATCCAGACACGAATATTGGTAATTAGTTATTTATTTAATCTATTTCCTACGTTATTTTCTCTTGGCTATCTCTTATATTAGTATAAAATACACCCTGTGAAAAGTAAGAGAAAGAAAAATAAATGTAGGTCCTAGCATAATGTTACAGAGTTGGGCAAGTACGGACTTTCTTGAGTACGAGCACAGCGAAAATTACACTTGAGAACGAGTATTTCGACTATGATTACTTCGAAACGTGTGTCTATCGCCTTGAGGGTATAATTATCGATTATATATCGGTGCACTTTTACATAGGATTGAGCGCAAATACAATTGGCTATTTGCTTGATCTTTGAAGGACAGATGTATGGTGGGTATGGTCTGGGTGTGGATGTGGGTGGGGTTGTGGGGTGTAGGAAGCGAGTCTACCCTTCTATTCGCTTACGCTCACACACCAACACCCACACTTCACATCCACACCCTCCAGACGACCATCCTCACTTGCATGCTCATCCTCAAATAGCGTAAATTCAAATTGGAACTTTTTGAGCACAACTCCCTGCGGTCTAAGTGTGTGTAATTGGAGTTTTCCGGCGCGTGGAAAAGTTAGTTGTATGTGGTGTTTCGATGAAATACGAGTAGTTTATGCATATTCTTGAAGAATTGAGCTAGAATCATAAAAACAAGGCAACACGAGGCAAAATAACTTTCAACTTCAATGTCGTGATTTTTCTTCTGCAGACGAATGTTGATTAGAAAGATGTTAGTTTTATTTCGTTGTGACATGTTCTCCCTTTATCGTTTTTTCTTCGACCGTTGCGTTATCTAAAATATATACGTATTTCGTTGAATGTTCGAGAAAGGGCAAGAAAAAACACAGAGAGATAAGTCCAAATGCCTTCCAACGTCATTTGCGTCATTTTTCTTCTACAGATAAATACTGATTAGAGAGATGTTAGTTTTTCGTTGTTTATGACATTTTTTTCCCTTTTTTTCACTCCATCATTGCTTTATCTAAGTCATATAAGCATCTTGTTGACAAGGTAGAAAGGAATACCAGAACACGAAGTGACGAGACCAAGTGGCCTGCCACTTCAATTTCATGATTCTTTTTCTGTAGACAAATATTGATTAGAAAGATGTTAGGTTTTCATTCGTTCTAGCATGCTCTCCTTTTATGGTTCTTACTACGTCGTTGCTTTATCCGAGGTATACACGCATTTCTTTGAAGACTTGAAAAGCGATAAACAAAAAGAGAGAGACGACATCAAGTGACCTCCTCTTGGCGTTCATACATTTTTTCTTGTAGGGGATGAATATTGATTCGAGAGATGTTATTTCTTCCTTCATTGTAATATGCTCTCTTTTTATTTTGCTTTTACTTAAATCGCTGCTTTTTGTGAGGATTTTTTCGAATAGCCTCAAAAAGAAAATGCAGCAAGTCAGATTTAAAATCGATCACAATGAAACAACACCATTGTCATTACTGTCTCTGGTCCAAACAATGCGATCAACACCGACAAGAAAAATTGTTTCGTTTCGAACTTAGCAGCAACTTGATTGCTTGATTGTGGTGTTTATGCTTTGAGTGGTGGTTAAAAGCTCGAATTTATAGTTCGATTTTCAAAGTAAACGGTTCAAATTAAGATTCATTTTAGCTTGTTTCGTTAGAGCTGTCTCACACATCCGTAAGCTAAGACTTTCCTAAAAAATGAATAAGATCTTGATATACGATTGACCAAGAAACATTTTCTTTTCTTGATCTTAGACTGTTCTCGACCATGTCAAGTCCAACTTGCTGTGAGAGATCAGAAAAGAAGGCCACTGTACTTCCAGGAAAGTGGTAGATTTCTCATCAATTTGCTTGATAGGTTGTGACAATAACTGTTCTGAAAGATATCAATATCTGTGTCATAAATCTCACCCACTTACTCGATTGAATGGCTAACTTTCGATCATAAATCAATCGAGATTCTATAGAGATCGGGTACTATTGAAATATAAGCAGTACAATTTTATTTTTTATAAAAATCGACAAGCATGTTTTTAAAGACAACTCAAAAATAGTTATGATGCAGATACTACTGCCAATTCAGAACGTCTTTGATGTTATTAAGCCAAATTGATATATCATTTAGGTGGAAATGGAGGTTTAGAGATGGCGACACTCTCTGTCAAGTTGCTTGGCGTCGATGGCGATTGGTTCTGTGAATCAGACTTTGAACTAGAAGCCTTCTGGACAGTATGTTTCGCTTCGTGCTTCGTGCCACTCTGACTAGGCTGTGTTGCTGATGCAGGCCTTGTCGATCGTGTCTCTTTGGGTGCCTTAGCATCTGCTTTATTCAAGCCTGTTTCTTGTGAGGAATTTGCTGGTCCCTGTGTAGTGACTTTGTGGTGAAGCCCCTGTTGAGATGAAGGAGTTGATTGTGGTTTATTTTTTGATGTCGATTTTGGCCCTGACTCCGCCATCGGTGATGAAGTACTGACAACATCCGAACTAGTTGGCGTTGGTTGCCACAGTTGTCCTTCGTAGGTGATCCACTTGCTCAAACATTTGATAAAATCACAGGCATAGAGATGTTTCACCCATTTTTGTGGTAGATTTTCGAAGCCATAGAGAGCGCCAGCCAATTGACCATAAATTGCGGCAGTTGTGTCTGTATCGTCGCCAAGATTGACAGCATTGAGTGCACCCGTTTCGAAACAGTCCTTATCGGACCAAAGAGCCCACAGGGCGGCTTCCAGAGCGTTAACAATATATCCTTTACCTCGAATACCGGCGTCATAACCTTTGTATTTCTTGTATGATCCATTGGCAATTCTCTGGATCTCCGGAGTTAGTGGCTCGTTGTTGAACCAAGATATATGCTCGGAGTAAAATTCTTTATCTAGCAATTTTTCTTTTGTTTCTTTTCGAAGAGCGGCTACGATTAGAGCACCGTAATACCGACAAGCATCATACGCTTTGCGATCACCATGAGTGATGACACCACTAAGACCGGAAAATTCGACGGCTTGAACAGGATCTTTGTGGAAGAACAGAGGCACGGGTGCCAATCGCATTAGGGCTCCATTACCTGCTACTCCATCTTCACTACAATACACATCGAATTGGTCTAGTAGATGAGGGTCTGAGAGATGGTCTAAATGTTCAAGACGAATTTGATGTGTGTCGGCAAATTTTCGTTGACGACGTTCGAATTCGCGCAACGACTGACGGGTGGCAGTGCCGATATCAAAACATTGTCCAGTAGAGGACATATAACCATATTTGTGCCACCACTTGTAGCGAACTAATTGATCGTAGGGAATAAAATCACGATGAATCACCAATGAACTTGCCAAACAAAGAGCCATGGAGGTGTCATCCGTGAACTAAATACGTATTTATCACAAACGATTTCGTCGCCCATGCCTTGTGCTTATTGTAAGCACATTTTGTGAACGGTAAGGATATTGGGCGTGGGTGTGGGTTTGGACACGCATACCCGAGCTTACATCCATATTTTGGCGTTTTTTTTTATGTGTATTTTCTCTGGACTACGATATATTTTTTATTAAAATAATACCCTATCGTACTTTTTTTTTGTGTTTATTTAATTAATGATTATTTAAGAAACGAGTCGTTATATTTGAAAAAAACCATGAAATATATTTGTTATAAGATGACTGAGAAATTTACTGTCTATTTGATTCAATCGAAAGTTAGAGGTATCGCTTTTGCCCCACTTTATGTCCTGTCATGCCGTTCGGCAGAACGAATGTTGACTGCACAATAGGACAGAACAAAAAAAGTTGTTCGGTACTCATCTCTGCTTGACATCACTCCTAGCATTGGCACTAATCGACAGAACGAATTATAAATACCGAATTGTAGGAAACGTTAAAGATCAACGTCCCATCTCAATATTAACGATACTTATACGAAAATCTCTAGTTGAACAGATTCCAGAAAATCTTTTGAAACTTGGTTCGAGCAGAATGTGAAGCTAGTCCAAGGAGGCTTGTGCATGTTGTGAAACTCGATTAGATATAAGTGTTCAATTATATAGGAAGAAAAGTGAAACTCCGTCATATGTTTTGCTTCACAAACCCATAACAGACAAATGGAATGGAGAATACTTCCGAGAATCACAGACCATGATAAACATTTCGATATACTTGTTTATCTAGCCTTCAAAAATAAAAGACATCATGAATAGGGCTCTGGTTTATCAGTAGAGCTAATCCATCATATTTCACATTACACTCCAGAAGAGACGACAGTCAAAGCATTTTTTTAGTATAAAGAGAAGGAACTTTACCTGTCCTTTTTTCAGACCCCATGTTCCTCCACCCACAAGGTCTCGCACTGGATGCTGAAGAAGATATTGTCGAGGCCGAAATTCGACATGCCCACCGAGTGCATCACCCAAGGCCATACCAACCATGGATCCTTGGACACGATCTAATATAGCATCGTCGACATTTACAGGGGGATTTTTCATCACAGTTTGTAAATCTTCCGGAGTCATAATCGATTCTTTGTCATTCGAGTGATACAGACAATTCAGCCAAGGTTTTTCTAAAGGCAAATCAATATTTTCTTTTAGGATGTGAATGTGAGTGTATTAGTGAAGGTAAGTGTCTGCTTGTAAGTTCTACGAGAAATTGAGTTGATCTCGTTTACTTTTATGTTTTTCAAGCTAGTATGACTTTCATATGTTTCACCATTTGATACTTCTAGTCTATCCACAGACCAACGACAGGTACTGATGATAAGATTAAAAATGCTTTATTTATTAATAGTTTTCAGTCCGAATGATTTTGTTCTGGATCAAAACAATAACGTTTACAATCCAAAAAATGAAATAAAAATAAGTAAACAATTTAGATCGTTGTGAATGTGGATATGTGATGTAGCAGTGGTGGTAGTTGTGGGAGTGAGTGTAAGGGTGTGGTTCTTCTCAACAATCGATCCCACACGTACACGTACACGCACACCCACACTCAATGAACTTGATTTAATGGCGAGTTAAGTAAAAAAAGGGTAGAAATTGACGTTCAGCTGTTTCGGCTAGAGTTTTCATGGATGCTCTCTGAAATCTATAAATGACCATTGATTTTCTCTAAGACAAACTCAAAAAGAGAGTGGATTTTGAGGCGTCAGAAACTTATCCATGAATTCTTTTTTCAGATTAGGTCGTAAAATACTAAAAAAGAGTGTGTACATCAAGAGCCTGAACAGTCTATTCCATTTCGATTGGCAGAAGGTGCTCCCCAAAAATATACATTTCAAAAT
>CAJNOL010000290.1:140075-168343 GCA_905250125.1 Rotaria sordida
GGTTTATGAAGAAAAAGGGTATATGAAAGCGTTTATAAGGTTAATAAACCCTTTTAAAGGGTTTATTATTCTATGCCTATTTTTTACAGTAAACCCTACCCATCGGGTGTGAATGTGAATGAAGAGAAGACCTACATCAACATCCGCGCCCTAGTAATTTCATTTGAAAAGATGAAAATGGACTACCAGGTGGATTGTATATTCAAGGTGGGAGTGCATCCATTCGAAATACTGTCATTGCTAATAATTCAGCAGATGGTGCCGGTGGATTATTTTTAGCTAATGAGAAATTTGTAACATTGAATAATGTCAATTTTTTAGACAAAAAGGCATATACATGCCTCGATGCTGCAATATTATGTTCAAATCCTGTATCAGGTTCATTTTCTGGTCTAACTGTAGCTAATAATAAAGCTGATGGATTTGGTGCAGTATTCTGTTTTTGTAGTACATCAGTAACACTTTCAAATTCAATCATTGCTAATAATACTGTAGGTAATCCTTGGTCAGCCAATGCATATTCGAGTATGATAAACGATGGAACAGGTGTAATTCAATCATCGAGCAACAAACAAAGCCCAACTACTATAGCAGATGCTCCTCGGACGAATGGATCGGTAAACATGGAAAATAATATTTCAGTAGTACTGGATAAAACCTCATGGAAAATTCAGGCCATTGGTGCATAAGTCGTATATTCAGGCCCAATGATTGTTTCTGGCTTACAAACTGAAAATGTTTGTCTAAATGTTTCGATTCAAGTAACAGCGCTTACCTTTTATCCACATTGTAAACTACCAATCTGAAGTTTTATACCTTTACTTAAACTTTCAATTCATCAAAGTGAATATTTTATGAAGATTAATTTTACTAATCTCTAGTCAAACTGTATGCTCGGTAGAGAAGAAGAATAATTTTCATCAAAATATCATCGAGAAAAACTACGGTTGTGGTCAGAATGTAGTTCATTACATAAAAAACATGGATTTGAACTAAACTTCCGTGTTCTAACGATATCCAAGCAAGACAATAGTATAATTCGAACTAAACCCAGGTCAACAAATCAGACGTAATGCCTTGTAAGATTAAATGAAATCGTATAAAGAATTATTGTCTCAAGCATCTTGCACTTAATCATACTTTAAGATTCTTGAAAGACCTTACCATCTGATCGTTTGATCTAGGTGTTGATGTGGATGTGAAAGAGAATAGCCTGCAGTGTTGGTCAAGGTTTGCATGATAAGCTGTTTGTTGATCGATATGTTGCAGACTGTGATGAGGTTGTGGTTTGTTATGTGTATGAGAGGATGGTCTACGTTTTAGTTTCCATTTGGATGTTAGTTTTCTTGTGGTTGTTGGTTTGGATGAGTTTGAATGTTTCTACGGTAGCAGGAAGTTTATAATGTGGTAGAATGTCGATCAATTGACGGGTATGGTGGGAACCTTGGTGTTTGATTGAATATAGGGGTGCTGGCGACTACTTTATTGTTTGAAGGTGTTGATTTCGATTTGGGTTGCGAGAGCATATGGGTGTGAGCTTTGCTTAGGATGCTTGCAGATTTTATGTGGGTCTGATTGTAAATGCAAATTGAAGTTAGATACATTAGAAGTTGGTGTGGTTGGGGCTATGAAGATGGTTTTTTCAGTCATAATTTATTTGATTCTTGATGCAGATATCAATGGAAGATGTCGGTGGGCTAACTTCATGTGAATATCGATGTTGGTGTAACTACATGTATAGGCATGAACTTCGCTTTAGTTGATTGTGTACGTGTGTGTTCGTGTCAAAGGATGGAAACATCAGTACAGGATTGGACTTTGTGTGTGATTGATGTTTTCATGTGCATCTGTGTTCCTATCTATTTATTCCCACCACCACACATCCATACCGTAACCACAGTCATTATGTCGGTAAAAAGTTTCGTACTGTGGTTAACGTCAAAGGTTGTAAAACAGGGTGTGAGTGTGAGTGTGGGTGAGAGTCAGAGCAAGATCTCTATTCTATCCACAGTGGACACTCACACGTACACCCCACAACCTTGCTGTAGACAAAAAAATAAATAAAGTACTGTCAAAGTTTTTTCGCCAATTTTTTATATAATACCTCAGAGATGGTTTCTAAGTCATTTTCAACGATATCATCATTGAACAAAAGTTTGGACGATGTCACAGATATGATGTTTTTCTATTGTTTTTTGTGAAGCCAATAGTAACTTTTCTAACTTGTGTAACATTGTATTGTTCCTTATTTAATTCAAGTTCAAGTAGTTCATATTCGAGTCTTGAAACTAAAAATGAATAATACAAGTTTAGATTCAAAGATCATGTCCAACTCGAATATAATTTGATACATTTAAATGAATTACTCTGGTATTACAAAAATGACCGCAAGACAAGATTGACTCGACAAGTAGAAAGAAACCAATGTAACATTCAATATCTGTTCCATAGTTGGTCGAAACTTGAAAAAAATCAAAGCTAAGTAGATGGAAACAACTCTCGGTTTGTAAATCGAAATCCTTTCGAGCTATTTTGAACAAACAAAGAAATTTATTGACTAAGAATATTCTTGATTTAGTCTTTTCTTTTCTCAATTCTGTCCAAAGGATCTCGAAGAGAAACATCGTGCTGTTGAATTAAATATTTCAACCAGAGATATCCTTCGCGGCTGAAAATCTGCCGCTGCCACGCCACGATGACCTATAAAAAATCTTGCCGCGGTGGTTTTCAAAAAAGTGTTTCTAATTTCACTGCTGCGACTATATTTGACCAGAGATATTGGTACTAGTCCATCAGGTTCATTCAGTTTCGGGATGTTTCGTTTGTAAACCCTGAAATTCTATTAAATTCATGCAGCTTTTCAATGTCCTCCAAAAAAATCCTGCCGCTGCCGCGATGGACATCTCTGATTTCAACTAACATTTGACCACATTGTTTTAGATATTCAATCGACACCTACATCTTCATCAATGTCGATTTCTCTAAATCAAAATAGAAGTTAGATGGGGAAAATCTCTGAGGAATATCCATTCAAACAAAGTTTTGAGTTGAAAAATCAAAAGAATTCGATTGATTCCGAAAAATGTTAAGAAGAAATGATACAGATCAAATAATTCATCAGTAATTACCGTTGTGACATTATATGTCCTTACATTGATTTCAAAGAAAAGTCTTCAAATATCAAACAAATAGACTTAACTCTAAGAAAAGTTCTATTGAGAGAGAAGCATCAATGGGTGACGCATCAGCACTGCAAGTTATAGCAATTGTTTTCTCAACTTGTCCACCTCTCCTATATATACTAAAGTAAAACTACTTAACCTAACGTACACATATTCAATATCTTGAAGGTGAGAATGGATAATTGTTAAAATGTCAGGTAAGTTTTTACATGACTATCAAGATGTGACTACACTGATCAGTGAACGACAGGTAACGACAAAAGAAAAAAAATTGAGTTTTTGCTAAATTAGATTGAGTAAATCTTCTCTGTTCGATAAAAAGCGCATACACTATTCGGAAGAGCATTGAAGCTATTGTCTGATGAGTTAATACTGAAGCTCTATAAATATCATGCCCTTGAGAAAACTAAATTCAAGAAAAAAACAACCCATTTCTATGGAACCATTCACTAAACAGAGAAGGCAGAAATGCGGAATGAACCCATTAAAAAGCTAAGTGTTTTCCAAAAAAAAATTGAATCAACGTCACTCATGATTGTTTTTGGTAAGATATCACCATTGAAATTCGTACGAAGAAAAGAATAACTTTATGCTGTATAGTTATTACAATGATACATCACACTAATTCATTTGGAAAAATGTGTCTTTCTATTTATCTAATGACCCATTACTGATTGGTTATCACATTTGTATTGAGCAAATTTCAGGAATTTTTCTTAGTTTGACATTGAAAAGTTGTCATAATCGTTACTATGTAGTACCGATAAACGCCATGTTCAATGCAATGTAATTTGGTTTACAATATTTTAATGATGCTATTTGAAATCACAATGTTATCTTATGGAATAGCATCTTTACACAGATTGTAGTTCTCACTTCTCTTTATATTCATATAAACTTTTAGAGGACAATGACTTAGTTGAATGGCTATTAGACAAATTTCGTTCAATGAAAACTCAATAATTTATACTTACCACAACCTAAATATTGTTAAATGCATATACCATAGTATAGATGTTGATTGTGCATTTTCGGTATATCATCTGTTAATAGCAATTTTCTGACTAAATTAAACTTCTTTTTTTACGTGTATGTTCTCTTTAGTTTTTGAAGATTTGTTTGAAGAACTAATACTTTTTCAGTACCTATCAACTTTAAGAGCATATCCTGATATTGAAGTATCACTCACGAATGGGCACTTTGACAATCATATCCTGACTGACAGTCAAGCTTAGGATAGGATCATATGTTGGATAGATCAGATGAAACTGAACAGTCAATTGAATTTAACCTGACCTTGAATAAATTCTGAGTTAATTTCTACGAATAATTCGACTCTTTCTCTCAAAACTAAACAGATTTCGATGGGAAAGCTGAACAAAATCAGTATCGGTTTAATTTCTATAGTAGATCTGCGTACTTAAGAGGTCCCCTTAAAAAATCGAATTTTCAAGGAAATATCGAAGTTGAGTTTTTATCATAGAAAGATACAGCAAAGCTTCCTCTTTCAGAATATATATAGCTTTTTGGAAAATGAACAGATTTTCAAAGACCTATCACATCAAATTTTGAGTCTACTACCATATTTTTGGAGAAATTTTCGTAGATTTTCAAAGTTTTTCAGTTTCAAAAAAACTGCGTTACCACTTGCATTATCATTGAATAGGACATTTTAATATTAACCAACATGTCAGATGGCGTTAGCTTACTGCATCTGATACGTGCTTTAAAAAAGTCCAAGGATATATATTGTAAATATGTCACTTTAATATGACTTTTTTGAATTGAAATGAAAAAAATCCATTTCTAAAACTTCTTTAGCGTTTTTCTCAGAACATAGTTTCCAATCAGAAAAATCGGAACTACTTCCCCATTTCTCGAGCTATAACCAATATTTTCTTTTTGTTTTAAAGGCCTCAATAAGAGTAAATTTCTGTCCGAATGGATTTTTTATAGTTGGTTCCTAGGCTGAGACAAGTGGGATTTACTGTCGTTGGACCACCATTTTTTATGCTAATTTTAAGACCCGTCTACGAAAATGCTTATAAAAAACGAGCAATAGGGAATCCAGAACTTCTGTTCGGATAAAGGTTGCATACTAACATTGGCTTTAATTTGAAACCAGTTCGAGCTCTCTACCTCATCTTACGACGGAGTCATATCGATTCTTCTGAGGCCAAAAATGACCTATGAATCAGCTGAAAATCTGGTCTAGTACGACCAATCGAGCTGAAATTTTTTACCAGAAGCGTATGTCTCTAGGATCACTCATCCTTAGAAATTCCAGCACGAAAGAACCATTCTAAGTGGAAAATCTTTTCTGAGGGGAACCTTAAGTATATTACAGAACAGTACAATAATTAAACAAAATAACACAATAATTAATATGATAAAATATCTACTCTTGTAAAATTCTAATCATAGCTATCATTCAATAGAAAAATATTTACATACATATTTAGAATGTGATTATCCCATTGATATACAATTTTGCAATATTTCTTTAAATATATATATTTATATATTTGTTTTCTGATTTAGTTCGTACTGTTCGATTTTTTTTGTCACACATGCAATCACTTCCACACTCACTGACACAATGTCACATCTGGAAAAATATTGACACACAGATAATGAACAAAAAGAAGAAAAAAAAATTTGTACCACAGAAATGGATACGACAGCAAAATACAGTAAAAGTGACAAAAGAAAAAGAAATTCTTTGATGATATGAATACACGCATAAAGACAATGACACCACCACGGATACACAAAATAGCACCATTGATTGTGTAGGATAGGTATTGATTTTTAGGAAAATTGAACGAGAAGAAAAAATGATCTGCCATGCCATTTCGACAAATGTTGGTCTTACATCAAAAGTTTATTAATGATCGAAAAAATAAATCAAATAACACCGGGAAGTGTTAAATTTAATCATCACGAATATTAAAACAACGAGATAAATCACCGTTTGGGACCACAATAGATTTCTAAAAAAAAAAAAAAATATTATACTGACGATTATTTAAAGACAAAACACGTACGATCACTTTCGCCTGCTGACAAGTTTTCAGGTGTAGGCGAATGAGGATAATCATCACTTGACTATTGAAAAAAATAAAATATATTAAAAAAAAAGAAAGCTTAATTAGTAAACATACAACAACAATAGTTGATTTCGATACTGTAACTGGTTTTAATATGCCACAATCATCAAATTTAATATCTTCATCATTTTCTGATATCATTTCAAATATATCATTTATTGCTTTTAATTTTTGTCTACTTGACATATCTTTTAGACGAAAAAAAAAAAATACAATAATACTATTCATTTTATTTATTTTCACGACTCACCTACACCCGAAGCTGTTTTTGTTAATGTAAAAATTCGTTGATTATCATAAGCACCAACTAAATCATTTAGATTAAGTGGTATCAACGAGTCATTCTTAAAAAAGAAATCTTTAAATTAAGAAAAAAACAGATTCGCTTTTCCTACCGCATAAAAAACAAATTGTCCGATAGATAATTTTAATTTATCAACAATTGGTTGTAAAATTTGTAAAAGTGTTCGTTTTGGATCACATCGTACACATAAAACTTTTAGTGGAAAATCAATACGTATTAGAATACGTATTTCAACACGAATTTCTTTTCCAGATAATGTTGATAATGCTTCATGCATATCAATTGGCTGCTAAAATACAATGAAAAAAAAAATACTTATGAGTCAGATATAAACAATTAGATAATAAATAGATAACGTTTGATATGATTATAAAAACGCAACAAAAAAAAGAAAAAAAGCATATTTTTATTTTTTTAATAATGATATTATTACATAAAATGTTTTATTTTATTCTTTGCATTTGTATTTATTACACAAATGCAATTCCACCGATTGAGCAAACTATGGAAAAATTAATTAAACTTATCAGTGATGATCAAGTAAACGAGATGCTTTCTTGAATAAATTCATTAATTTTTATTTTTTTAGGTTTTAAAACCGGCTGAATTTAAATTTCCACAATGGGAAAAAAAATTAGGTCTTTACCGTTCTGAAGTTCGGCTAGACTTTTTTGGTGAACCATTACAAGCTGAGTTACGTAAAAATAAATATATTTATGTTTTTGATAATAATATGTTCGCTACCGGGTATGTTTAAAACAATTTTGTATATTTTCAAATAAAAAGAAAAGACAAATCTTTTATTTTATATAGTTGGATATCAAGTGTATTACTAGAAGCTACTGTGTATGGTCGTGCTCCAAAAATAATTGATACAGAACGTTTATCGTTGGCTATTGATGCAATTGAAACATTTCATGATCATAATCAAAATGAATCTTCTGTTCCATTGATGACATTTTGGTCTCAAATATATAATCAAACAACAAATATATGGCAATCAGCACCAGATAATTTACGTTATTTAATTACTGATTTTGATGATAGTCTTCTGCTTATTGAAGATATTTTAAAACTTCTTGGAATAAAAAATATTGCACAATTAATTGATAAAATTCGTACAAGTAGTGCAGCATTTAAAGATGTTTTTCAAATTCCACCTGATTTTGATGATACATATTTAAATATAGGTTTAGGTGTACAATTAAAATTATTACAAGATAAATATCCATCGCTCTATTTACGTTGGTTACAAACAAATTCTAATATGAAAAAATTAATTGATTTAACATTACGTTATGCTTATAAACCATCAAGTCAAAATTTAGATCAAAATACAATTGATCCAAGAACATATTTTTGGATAAGAGATTTTGTTCGAGATAATCCACAAGCAGTTCTTGCAACAACATGGGCACAAAATATAACTGAAGTTCGAACGATAGCACATCGAGGTATTAGAATGCCATTTAATTTAAATAATATTGATGTTACTGTTGGTGCTAATGTTATATATGGAATTACAAGTGCTATTATTTATGATTTAGTTGATTTTAAAGATTATTTTAATCAAGATATGCAAGTAAATATTATTTGATTTTAATTCTTTTTAAAATTCTTTAAGTTAAAATTATTGTTGTTATATAACAATTCGTTGTTGAAGGTTAGAAACATGTCACACTCATTTTATCTTATCTAACTGAGATAATAAATCATAAGATGTGTTGACATCTGAAAGTATCTTTTAGAGAAAGAAAACAAAAAAGAGAATTCTTAAGTATAATCAAAATAATTATATCAACAAAAACAAAACAAACTTTCAATGAAATCTTTGTCAAATTTCAATAGAATTATTTTTATTCTAAATGACAGAATGTTATAGAAAAAGAAAATTCTTTTTCTTTGTAAAGATCTAACTACTGTTTTCGCTAGTAATGAGATATAATTAACTATAATATTTGCAGAGATAACGATGGCATTTTCCGCTACATATTTTAAACAAAAGACTAATAATAACTAGAAAATTCAAAAATATACATTGATGTCTAACATGACATATTTATTATTGTTTTTTTTTTGTTCAGCCCTCTTTTTTCTTCCTCTCATCAAAAAACTATCTATCTACTACTAGAAATTATATCTATATTTGTTACTATAGAATTAAATAGTGATTAATAGATGGTATGTATATTTAGACATTATATTTATCGACAGCATCATTAATAGCATGGTCAATAAAAAATTCAATGAAAAATCGTCCTGATCTTGCACAAGTTTATTATCCATCACATTATAATTTTCTTTGGTATGGTTCACGTAGTTTATTTCTTCTTGAATTAGCACGTCGTCAAGATAAATCACTACCCGATGTATTTAATCGTGTTTATTCCTTATTATCGGATGTTTATCGTAGTGATGTTGTAAAATTTTTTCAAGATCATGTTCGCTCTGATAAATCATCATATGATGATTTTCTTGGTACAAATGATACAAATATATTTGGAAAATTAGAACCAACAGGTGAAGATAGAATATTTTCAACAGCACAAACTGTCAATATACTTATTGCTTCATTTACTTATTTTGATACAAATACAGGAAGATTAAAATGGATTACGAATGAAAAACAACTTGATACAATTAAAATTATGATTAATAATTCGATATCATGGCTTCTTGAGAATGCATTTAAATATCAACCTTTTAATTGTTTTTTTTCAGGTTCTGTTAAAGGTTTTAATCAATTACCATTTTGGTATCCAGCAAATATTTATCAATTTTTAAATGGAACTACTTTCGATCCAGATCACTTTGATACTGAAAATCAATCTCTTATGGATTCAATTGTTGGTGTTAGTGGATATATTGATGAAACAACATATGAACGTATGATATCTCAAAAACATTTTAATGTATCAACACCAACAACATTTAATGGGTATAACGTACCAGGTGGAGAATTTCCTTTTTGGTCCTCGCAACCTTATACACATTCAGTAACATTATTAGCACTTGCTCAATACAATAATTTAGATGACTAAATAAAAGTCTATTTTTTTTTGTCCTTCTTACCTGATCATTTGAAGATGTTGAATACAATTCTGTTCGATACCAAATAAATCCACGTTTTGCAAATAAATGATTTATTGCTTTTTGAATAGATACATTTGTACAATTATATGTTAGAACTACTGCTGATGTTTGATCGGGAAATATAAAACGACAAAAACGCGATGTATCTATTGATAATGTTGGTGAATTTTCCTATAGAAAAAAAAAATAAAAACAATGAGAATTTTGTTGCTTGTAAAAATCTAAAATAAGAATAACTAACAATTAAAGTTTTCTTTTCAGAAAACGATGTTGATTCTTGATTTGTTTCTGAACGTGAAAGAAAATTAAACGATGATGAATCTTGTTGAGTAATATTTGGTAAAATTTTATTTATTTTACTTGATAAATTTCCACTATTCGTTGGGATTATTAGTGAAGATGATGATGATGATGCGCTAGCAAGTTTTGTTTGTGTTAATATAGTTCCTAATTCAGTTGAAGCTGATTTATTTGTAATTGGTGATGTTAGAAATGGTGTTAAACATAAATTTTCATGTATTGGAGTATTTGTACTAGCATTAGCAGTTTGATGATGTAAATTGGACAAAGAGGAAGGTGTATCACGTTTAACTAGATATTAAACAATAAAATTATTTTATATTTTTATCAACAAGAAAACAAAATATATTTGTCTTATAATAAAAATACCCTAATTTTTTAAATAAAAATAAATCTAGAAAAATGGTATGTGAAGGTTTAAATACTTATTTTATCTACCTGAATAAAGTAGAAAAGACAGTGAAAACATGCGCATGCTGTACACTATTCATCATCACTGGATTCTTCGTTGAGCGTGTTACTCGCCGAGGCTGTGACTGCAACGAAGAGAGGATCTATATCGATTCTTTATTACGATCAAGAATCGCACGACGACTATATAATGTAGCACAGTTATCCATATGGATATATAAATATATGTATAGATAAATGTGGAATAATTAAACGAAGAGTCAGGTTGTACAATAAGCATTAATTTTCATTTTTGTCTTTTTTTTTCTTTTTCTTTTTATTATATTTCGAGTTCAACAATGAAAATTAATAATAGGATAAATCCATGGGAATCCTACCATTGTTCTAGGAAAAGATTTTTTTTATGAATTTTTTTGTGCTGGTGAGGTGTATAGTGGATAGAGAATAATTTCGATCGAAAAATTTATGTGACTTTTGTCTAAAATACTGTTATTTCAGGTCATTTTCAAGGAGCATCTGTGGATGAGATGGATCATCAAAGTTATTACAATGTTGAAAGCTCATATTTTGTGCAAAGGTAGATCATCACTAGACTAGCACAACCTCCAAACGATTCTTTGTTTGAATGTATTTTGACTGAGATATAAGATTTTTAAAGGTAACGACTTCTACATATTAATTATGAAAAAAGCATGTTGGTCCAAATGATGCAAAAGTCATAATCCTTAAAAATCTTATATCTCAGTCAAAATACATTGAAACAGAGAATCCTTTGGAGGTTGTGCTAGTCTAGTGATGACCTATCTTTGCACAAAATATAAGCTTTCAACATTGTAACAACTTGGATAATCCACATCATCCATAGATATTCCTTAAAAATGACCTGAAGCAACAGTATTTTAGACAAAATTCCCATAAATTTTTCGGCCAAAGTTATTGTCTGTCCATTATGCACCTAACCAGTACAAAAAAATCTTTTTCTAGAAAAGTCGTTGGGTTCCCATAGAATTACCCAATAACTAAAAAAAAAAAAGTACTATAATGTGCAAGACTATTTCTATATATAGTGCTTTGATAATAACACACCAATTTGTTTTTAATAGTGATTGGTGACATGCTATTTTGATCTATCTAGCTCACGAATTTATATATATCTTTATATGTATGTATATGTTTCTACAGCAGAATAGATCAAATCGATCAATCATTGATGTACGTTCACACCTCATTCGCATGCAGAACACCAAACAACTGACACGAAGCTGTCAACAAACGAAACGATTAGTATTAGCAAATAGCAGTAGTTGATGTATTATTAGTAGCAGCAGCACAAATTGATGATGATGATGATTATTATTATTATTACTATCACTTTCCTCTATCTATTCGTGGCTCGATCTCTCTCGAGTTTTCACGAACAGATGGGGAAAACACACTTTTTTTTTAAATATTAATTAGACAGACTACGGTTTTTTCTATGTTTATATATATGCAGAACAACAAAAACAAAGAATAAAAAAAAAAAAGAAACTTGCTTGTCTCTGGTGTAGCTAGATAAATTAAGAATGAATAGAAAATATATTAATCAAGAAACAGACTTAGCTGTATACAATAATAAAGTAGATAATTAGACATAAACAAACCTGATAGACGTTTCCATTTAATGAATGCTTCAAAAAAAAAAAAAAGAAATAATAATAAAAATATAAATTAAATGAAATTTTTTTTTTTTAATTTTTACCTTTTGTCCAAGGTAAAAGTGGACTTCGTTTCTTATCTTTCTTTTCATCGTCTTTTAATTTCGCCTAAAGAACAGGAAAAGGAAATTTCCTATGTAATCAAAATTTTATTCTATTCATACAAAAGAATCAAGTGTTTTTGTTCTTTCATCATAATTTGATGAAGTTTGTTGTTGTTGTTGTTGTTGTTGCTGTTTTATAAATGGTATACTTTTACCTTCCATTTCACTCATAATACAATCTTTATACATATTTGATTTAAGAAATCTACTATATGAATCATATTTCATTAATTGGAATATCTGAGATTGAGCCTTTTCAAATATATGAGCATGAGGCTTATTTAATAATGACTGTTGACATTCTTGTCGTGTTCGACTATCAATATTTATTGGACATGAACCATCATCTGTATCATGTAAATAAGTGGACCAAATTAAATTGGCATGATGACGAATCTTTAGGGAAAAGAAAAAAAAAAAACTATGTATATTTTAATAAGATGAAATTAAATTAAATCAAACCTCTTCTGGATCTGACAATTTTTTAAATTTTTCGCATGCAATCCAAAATTGAATATTTTCTTGACTAAATTCTTTTTTTAAAAATTCCGTAAATATATGTAAACCTGCATCATCATTGAGCAATTTTTCAAAACCAACAGCCCATGAAGCAACACGACCAATTTCTAAAAGTTTATTTGTTGCTTCAGAATCATCTTGTTCACATTGTTTATGAACACTTGTTAAAGAATTTGATATTGATAAACGTGCTCCTGATAAATCTCCAGCTTCTTCATCAGTAACTGCAAGTGACTGAAAAATATAAATGAAAAAAAAAAAATTTCTCAATTAAAAATCAATTTATCAGATAAGATCAAGTATCATTCTATTGATCTTTATACCTTAGCCTTAATAAATTTTTGTGAAGAGCGATAAGATACAATCTGCGACGACATCATGACTTATTATTGTTGTTAGATTCAAACTTTCTGTGCAAAAAGAGCCAAACACCGAAAGAGAACAAAAAGAGAGTATGGGAAATTGAACACGACACGAGAAGGAAGAACGTGTATAGTCTCTCTTCCTGTCTCTTTTTTTTTTGTTTTTGGTTTTAGTAACAAAATGAGCTTTGGATGAATCAAACCTCTTTTGCTCTCGTTTCTTTCTCTATCATTTTACTGTTCTGCCTCTCTATTCTTTTGTAGATCGCTTCTCTCTCTCTCTCTCTCTCTTTCTCTCAATGTTGCTAGCGGCAGTGATAAATATTATTCTTGTTAAGCATTAGTTGATGTATTTTTCCTGTCATTGAAATATGCGTAGCGCATCAATGAAGACAAAAAAAACCGAGAGGACAGCGACTGTCTTAATATGTCACTTTTTTTGACATGCATAAAAATCGAAATAACTAAATGTACCTCTTTGTATTTTATCTAACTCATTAGACATCTTTGAAAATTGGAAGAGAAAAAAAAACGCCTATATCCGTACTAAAGAAGGAACGAGATAAATTTTGACAATAAACTGAATAATTACTTTGATTTCAACCGGAAAGATGTCTTCATTTCTTTCTTGTTTGAATGATAATAAGCAGATGTGACTTGTTTTTATCAAAATTACAATTCTATCTTCATTTTTTTAAAATCTATATCAATTGTATGAACGAATAATTTGTGTTAAGTTATTGCGAATTCTCCTCATATAATAATACTTAATGTCATCATCATTATTGCTCCTCTGATCTTCTGATATAGTTAAGGCTTATCTATTTTTATCAGTCGTAGAATTGTAACCTCGAGATTTCAGCAACAAGAAATTCTTAAAAGATCAACACTATATCATCCCTTTTTCATACATTTGTTCATATGAATGGTATTGATCTGATATCATAATATTTAGTAGAAAAAGAAGGAAAAAAAAAGAATGACAAGTATGATACATTGCGTGCAAAAAAAAACAAATCAGACAAAGAAAAAAAAAACAATTTTGAGGTCGGATGCCAGAACCATTACTATAATCACCATTGCATTGCATGATTATTTTTTCACTGATTCATTCTCGTTTTGACGGAACAGCACAAAATTACTAGAGGAAAAGACATCCGATGTCATTATGAATATAAAAACGGAAAAAATATCGAACAAAGAAAACGTTCATTAAATGCTTCTTCTTTAAAGTAGATTAATGAAAACGAAAACAAAAAAAAAAAGAAGCTTTAGCTAATATTATTAGAAAGTTATCTTATAAAATAGTTCTAAGTCGTCTTGGGATTTGTTCATAGCAATCTTTCTTAACCTTTAAGATATATCAATGATAACAATAGATAGATCTCTAGAGAGATTTTAAGATAGATTTCTATAAATACAATAATAATAATAAGAAGAAAAAAAAAAGAAGATAGTTTTATATTTTGACATACATTCTTATTTCATTAGAGATTTTAATCTCTAAAGATCAACGAAAATAAAGTCTATTGATAGTAAAATAATACGTTGAATGAATTTAATTTATTTGAATCTCGCTCGAGAAGAATATATTTTGTTTGATAACTTTTGTACATACCAATGTATTAGCAAGTTTATAATCATTGATACTCGACTGACGACGAAAGTCGGTGAGAAAATTTCGTATAAATAAATGGCGATGATGGTGATGATGATGATGATGATCACCAGTCGCACTAGTACTATTACTACGCATGATTCTCTTTTGAACATGAGATAGATATATTAAAAAAAAATTTTTTCAATGATTTTTGTTATTGTCTTCGGTGTTCTTATTATTATTGTTGTTGTAGTAATAGTGATTGATTGTTGTTTGTGAATCTATGCGTGTGAATATGAAGCAAAAAAGAAGGGAAGAAAGAGAGTAACTCTATCTTCGATTCGCTACTATATGTTGTTGACTAACAGAGTTTCTTACTCTTATAATCCTTAAAAGCTCCGTGGCATGCGATGCTCAGACAACGAATCCTTCTTTTTTGTTCTTCTTCATCGCCTTCTGTTATTCATACGCTACAAATATTTTCTATCGCGTCACTGCGCGCAAGTCTTTTCACTATAGTCCATACAAATGGATCCAAGGCCAGAACGGACGCATGATAGCGCGCATGGAATCAATAATTGAGTCTTTTCGATTGACAATAGCGAATGAGAAGAAAAAAAGAAAGTAGTAAAGACAACATTGCTTTAGTCATTTTCTCTATTGATCACATCGATTAGATACTACTACATATATCAATGAATACTAATAGACTTTCTTCTCATTCATATCTTAAATATAAGAATAGATTGTCTATTTCAATCTATAATAATGCATTTATTAGGTGCTTATATAAAAGAAATAACAAGTCAAATATAGTGTGAAAACAGAACAACTTTTTATAGAAGAAAGGAAAACGAAGATCTAGGATGTATAAACATGAACAAAACAATAAAAAAAAATGCATCGTGTGCACTAAGCCGGAAGTGATCGATTCCAAATGATGTGATCCTGAGTGTGCACACACGCAAACCCATAAAAATAAATGTAGGAGGAAAAACAAAATGTTATTCCCTAGATTATAGAAAGAAAAACTATCTAGGCCTTCGAAACAGGAAAGATAACTAAAAATGATTTAATGACCAATAATTATTTCTTATTACACTATTGCTTTCACACTATAAAAGTTAATTAAAAAAAAGATTACAAACATATCAAAATTGAAAAACAAAACACGAATAATAATTTGTTTTTTTTTAAAATCTTTGCCGTATGAATATATATATATATATAATTTTTCTTTAAACTTGAAAAGATTGTTAAGATTAAAAAAAAAGTTTAAACAAATTAGAATGAAAGGGAAAAGCAAAAGATACCTTAGCTCGTTTAAATTGTCGAAATCTGATAAATTGTGATTTATAAACTTTTTTATTCTTCTTTGCATTGAAAAAATCTTGCTGACGATGTTTATTCATATTTATCATAGTTGTGACCGAATGAATACCATCGAATTTAGAATGAGAACAACTATAATAGCAATGCATTTCTATTTCACGTTTATATATATATATATTTATCATTTTTTTGTTTATTAGATAGTATAAATAGGAGAAAATCTGATCACGACTATCTAATAGGATCACGAACTGTCTCTCGTTTTTTTTCTCTCATTTGTTATTATTCAAGTGTGAAAAAAACGCTCCTACGAAAAACAAAAAAAGACAATGATTCTCATCATGCATAGTTTATGATGAAGAAACAAACAAAACAAAAAAAAGTTGAGAATTAATCAAGCACAATTTTTCTATTAGTAAGAAAATTAGAAAAAGATATTTTAATGAGATTTCCACATGTAAAAATCTTATATTGACTATTGTTCTTTTGTCTATTCAAGATATTCGATCATAAGAGATTAAGTAGCAAATTTTTATCTTTTGTATTTTCGTTTTTCCGCATCTATAAAAATCATTATACAGAATAAGTCTTTTCTTTTTTCTTTACTAAAAGAATAAAAATATATTACGCTTGATAGAATTAATTTTCGTAATAAATTAAGATCTTCTTTCTTTTTGTTGTTGTTTTGTTCCGAAATAAAGCAGACAATAAGATTTTAAGAGACTGATAAAAGTTAGTATGTAACTGATTTTTTTTTATTGTATTGATAAAATCGATTTATCTCAACATAATCTCAAAATAATAAATAATAAGATTCTCTTTTTCTTTTCTTTTTTTTTTTTTTTTCTTTTGTTTTATTCAAACCTGAGCAGCATGGCTTGGTAATGGAGTATAACAAGAAAGACGATGTGTTGTTCGAGCACAATCGGTCATAAATTCGCCCAATGTTTTGATTGTTGATGTGGACATTGTTAATATTCAAATGACAATTTTCAATCGATGGATAATAATGATACAAACATAGATTTCTATATGTGATTTTCTTTTTTTTTGAAACTCAATGTTCATGGAATGTCAATGCGTATATGCGTGTGCGCATATTTTATAATAACATTTTGTTTATTGCCGATGTCGAACGACGACAAACGAGAAATATCGGCTGGGATAGTTCTAGACGACGCGCGGAAAAGAGTGATGAGAGCGAACGAGAGACTTATTAATTCTAATCGTATTAGAAAAGAAGACAGAAGGCCGGACAACAGATATAGATAGTCAAATCATCACATTTCATCGCGACAACGACGAACATAGACAAACTTTTTTTCTTCTTCAGACTTCAAGTTGCGCGCTAACGCATGCCGTGTAAAAAATATATATATATACGTTGCTAAAGTCTCTTCTGATCATTAGACAATATTCGATTCTCGCGTATGCGTTCGCTCTCAGATAGAATTATAGACAGAATGATAAACAAATCTCGTACTCACAAACGCGTCACAAACTGAATAGCCCGATAGAGTAGAAAGAACATGCGAGTGCTATTTCTTTCGGATGAAATGAAAGAAAAAAAAAAGATTGTTTTTATTTGGCTCGTCAGTAAAATGAACAAAGACAGAAAAAAGTGCCGCTGGATAATAATCATAGAATGACAACAAAGAGAATGGAAATAACAAATTTCTCAAACAATTTGTGATTATTTTATAAAAATAAAATCGAATCGATTGCAATGATAAAAATTTTGTAATTTATTTTATCTACTTACATATTGAAAAGTGTTTAAAAAATCTTCAGACATAAATTTTTTAGAATAATTTCATTGTTATATTTCTTTTTTTTATCTATTTTTCTTTTTTTGATCAAAAATTTCCAAAAACCAACTAATGACAAAAATAAAATTGATTTGCAATGTATTTTGTTATAAGATTTTATTATTTTCTCAAATCAGACTTTAATACATTAATAGAGTTCACAATGAGAAAAATATTTTTCTTATCGATAATTACAGTAGTATTACATTTACCGCCAATAGGTAAAAGAAAAGGCTCTTTTCTTTTCTTTTATCAAAAAAAGGCTATTTTTTCCTTCTTTTTTTTTACCCAAGTCGATGGAAATAACGATCAAATTTAGCCTGAAAAAAAATTCATCATTCTTTTCAAACCATTAATATATGCCTCGGCGGAAAAAACAAGAAAAAAAACTGGATCAGTTTATGCTATAATGAATCATATTTATATATCCTTTGAGAATTCTTTTTATGTTTTTAATGATCTTTTCTTCTTTTTTTTCTTTTCAATAAAATTCATGTTCTTTTTTTTTTGAAATTAAATTTATCGATTTTCTTTTTTAGTATAACGTCATGATAATTTGAAAGATTATTTTTTTTTTTCTTATTTTTAATTCAATAAGTATTAATTGAATCATATTTATTAAATATTCTACGAAGAAAATTCTATAAAAAGTGACAATAAATTAAGCATATTCTTTATTAAATTTATTTTCAAGACACTCCCCTCTTCTCGCACACAAAAAATTGATTTTTGTTCCAAACACATTCAAATTTTCATAATATATTATGACTTTACTAAAGGAGACTATGATAAACTTCATAAATTAATAATGATAATATTTTTTGAAAGATATTCATCAAATTATAATTAATAAATAGCTTATATTACAATCCGGAATTTTTTTGTAGATGTCTGTTAGAATGAATTGGCTTTATTCTTGTCTCAAAGACGACACTTAAATCTCAAATATGACAGATTTCTTTCTTTTTTGTTTTCTATAGATTCTTACTTTTTATACTAAAGAACATATTGACCTGTTTCAATATCATAAAAAATAAACAAGAATCTCGTCTCAAGAATACATTCTTATATAATAAATCAGAGCTTAACTCCAAGAAAGAAAAAACACTCAGAAACTGTCATAAAAATAATAAATTGACTAATAATTATGTTAGTTATGAAATCCATGTCTTAGACAATATATACTTCAAAAATGTCAATTTCGACCATAAAGAATGAGTTTTGGTAGGTAAGTGACAGAAAATATAAACAAAATGTCATAAAAATGAATGCCTTTAGTCAACAAGTTGTATTGATTACAAGAGCTCAAGCTTCGGGCTATGAATACACATGCTTGTCAAAAAATTTTTAAAAATTGATGATAATCAAATTTTTTCGATTGGAATTTTGATTTTCAAATAAAGAAGAAATATTCAATTATATTATTTAGAAAAATTTTCAAATGAATAATGATTAATATTATTATAAACCACACAAAATAAAAATTACACGTAGATTAATCTTTGTTTTTTGTTTTGTTTCTTACTATATATATATAACTAAGTATTTTGTTAAGTCTTTTACAATATGAACTTTAATTTGTTTATCAAGAAATAGTTTCTTTTTCTTTTTCTTTTTAAATACATAATTTCATCATGTAAACATAACGAAAAAATATGCACTTCCTATATGAGAACTAAATAGATAATTTAACATATTGATTCTATACTAGAGTCATGACATTTTTTTTGCAAACGAATAAATCAACTAAGTTCATTAGAGAGTCGATTGGTTCTTCATGTTGTTTTCTTTTATAATTTAGTTCTATAGACATTTTCAATGATAACAATCGTTTTCTTTCTTGCAACCGTTTCTCTTCCTCAAGACGATTAACCGGAATAAACAATCCATCATCAATGCTAGTTAGCTGCTACTGATGGCTTCGCATGGTTTATCTCTCATGTGTTATTTAGCATAATTTCCTGGTGTTTGTCTTTGTTGAAAAGAGAGTCTTAGTTGAGTTGGTTTCAACAAATTTAGCATCTGTCGTCGCTTGAAGGAAACGATTATTTATTATGTGAGTATGCAAATACGAAGAAAAAATAATAATGAACTGTTATTGATATGTATATTTAACAATTTATATGTATACGAATTTATTTAACTATTAAATTGATGTTAAAATGAAACTCAATTAATGTCAAATAATTTTTGTTTTTGACATTATTCTTTAAAATATTTTATCCATGAAATATATTTATCTAGAGAATAAAATATTTTTCTGTTCGATGTCATCATCATCATCATCATCATCATCATACATCTTGTTGAAAAACACTTATAAACATGTATGTCTTCGACAGAATAGATATCTAATCTTACTCGATCTTTTGCATTTTCTATATGTCAATGACCAACAAGAATACTTATCATATACTGTAGACATACCAATGTTGAAGTAGTAAAACTTGCTTTACGTAATTGAGAATTTCGACGTTGATGATGGTTGACAATTGATGTGCGACGTTGATGATTACTGACACCAGAAACATTAATATTCTGTGCACTGCTTATAGATAAACGATGTGAATCTACATCCAATAAACAATGACTAGTACTTATGGTTGTTGTTGATATTGATGATTTTGAAGTGATTGTTAATGAATTAAATGAAGTATTAAGATGATATGAAGACATGATTATAAATAAGATCAATTAATAATAATAAGATAAGAGAGAAAAGTAAAATTCAATAGATTATATATAAATGAATAAACAAAAATGAAAAATTAATTTTGAAAATGAATAGATCTTTGTATTGTATTTGTTTTCATCATTATCATCATCATCATCGTTATTAGTGACTACCCATCATTTAATAAACACATTGACACATTATACAAAAGAATGATGACAAAGAGAAATAGAAAAAGAAATAGTTCTTGTATTATTACAAGACACAAGAGAAAGAAATTTCTTTAGTTTCGTTGCTTTGAAGAAAAAGCATAATGATGCGTGCTTTTCTAAAAGGAAAGAGATCAGAGAGAACGAGAAAACAGAGAATAAAGAAGAACAGAGAGAAACGAAGCCTTGCTATGTCTCGCGGTCCGCCATTGAAACGAATACAATAAATCGTTGATGATGATGATGACGGGACGGTTTGCTTCCTTTCCCCCTCTTCACCCCCTTGTGCCTTCTTTCTCGCTTTCCTGGTGTCGAACATCGCTGGGACTCTCGAGCAATGTTTTACATACACCAAGAAATAACGCCAACGATACGGATATGTTTCTTTCTTTTTGCTCAACAACGAACGACCGCCTGTAGTTATCTTCTTCATCATTGTCATTATCTCAATTTTTTCTTTCTTCTTTTTCGGTAATAGTTTTCGGAGAAAAAGAGAAGAAACAGAAAGAACGAGAAAATACAAAAATGATCTCCAATCGAATGTCAAGTCGAATTAGTTCGTTATTGGTTTAATTAACGAGATCTCCGTATTTTTTTTCCGTTCGTTACTTAGGACTCAGCTTTTACAAAAAAAAAAAAAAACGGAAAAATATAGATATAATTTAGTTCGAATAACGGCAATAATAAAAACAACAACAATGTTGATGATGATGATGATGACTGTACTAATAGTTTTTAATAGTTCAACGAGTTTTTCCTTTTTTTTTTTTCTTTCGTGAAGCAATATCGCGAACCATCTGCTGTTAGTGTTCTTCGAAGCGTAGACAAGTGATTCGATTGTTTCTTCAATCAGTCTAATCAATAGCATGCATCTTATCTTTTTTTCAAAACACAAATCCATACAAATGGGAAATCTTTCTTCTTTTTTTTTCATATCTTTTGAATATAATTAATTTTATTGTTCTTCTAAGAAACATTATCATTGCAAGGTGATGATTGTCACAGGGCTTCATTTTCTTTTTTGTTGTCCCCTGATAAATCGATTACTCTTTGCTTAATATTCTAAACAGGAATTACTCTACATGTAATAAAGACCAACATAAGAATGTTATTGTCCTTTTACTTTTTCTCTTTGCTTCATGCGTTTGTAAAAAAAAAATATAGACAAAAAAAAGCATGCGCGATAAAGTATGGGACAGTATTTATCGGTTTACTCTGTGTAGTTGATTACAGTTATTCTTCATTGACATATACACACACATTATATCTAGATTCTATTTATATTCATGCAATAGAGAAATATGATAAGACAAGAAAATGATCCTATGTTCAAAGCTGACATAATTAAAAATTGTAGCCTTAAAACTCTTTCTCTTATCTATCACATATTTCCTTAGGTCAATGATTATAATAGATTTTTTTCTCAATTACACAGTAAAAGTTTGTTGTTGTTGTTGTTTTCAATGTCATGTAAATATCTAATCAGTAAATTATTAAGTGTTGATTAACATTAGGAAATACTATCGCAAATAGTAGACAACTTAATTAAATATTATTGCAATAATCTTCTATTGAATAACTGATAAAGAATTTTTTAATAAACAAGATCGAATATATTCGTTTTTTATTTATTCTCAGCTATATTCGAGAATAAAATTGTTTTAAATATAATATAATTTTTATATATTCATTTTTGTTTTTCACCGTGATAAAAATTGTTTGCTGCTAGTTCACACATAATTGATTCACTATTGTTGATCAATTTTCTTTTTCTTTTCTTTAAAACTCAATACAATATATTTATGAAAAAAAAAAATTTCTTCTTCTATATTTTCCGTTTTTTTTTTTCAAAAAATGTTTCACGTTTAAAAGTCATTGTATGATATATGCTTGTCAACAAGAAGATAAATCTAAATATTAATCTTCTTATGTCTATTTATGAAAAAAAAAAGAAACTTCTTATATATATTCCTAGGTAAATATATATAGTAATTGGCAAACATTGTTTTTACCTCATGCGATCGACTAATATCTCTTTTTTGAAGAAATTGTTTTCGTTTGACCATACCCAGTTTACCAACAGATTTTAATTCCATGTCCTAAAATAAAGGATAATAAAAAAACAACGATTTTCGCTTGTATTTTATTTTGTTTAAGTATATTTAAAATTAAAATCTATTCCATCATATAAATATTAAAGAAAAAAACGTGTTAATTATCATTATTTCTTATGTCAGATATTATTATTCAGTTATATGATATTATGAAAGAAAATATTCAATATTATTTCGTTCAATATTACGCAAAAAAAGAAAATAATCATCATTGAGGCAAGTAGTGATCATCAAAACACAAAATCTTATTATTTGTTCTTTTGTTATTATCCCATTTCTCATTTGTCTCATTATTTTCTTTTTCTTTATTTGTCTTATTGTTCATTATACAACACCAACAACAAAAAATAACACCGGAAACTTTCTTTTTTTTCCTTCTTCGTTTACTTGCCACCCTTTTGTTATTATCGAACGACGAAAGAAAATTCCCAAGATGACATTTGGTTGATTGGCATTACTCTATAGTACCATCGATTCGACTCAAATCAATTTATCTTCATCGCTCTCATTTTTTTTTTAATTTCATGTATATTATTCAGAGAACATAGTTATCAATTGAAATAACCTTTTAACAAGAATCAAAAAGATAATATATAAAAAAATTTTCAAATTTCTAATAATAGAAAATATCTATTTATAAACAAAAACATTGATCAAGTATTATTTGTTTCTATTATTGCTTATGAAATATCTTTTCTTTTATTGTTTTCTTTTGATTTTTCTTAACATTAAAAATTAAGAAAAAAAATTTTTTTTTTATGTCAACTAAAATAAAACGAATATCCAATAAATATAAAATATTATGAACATACATGTTGATCCATAAGTTCACATAAAATAATGCCTTTTCTATTCGACAAAACAAAAGTAATCTTTCAAATACTATTTATATTATATAAAGACAAAGAAAAGAAAAAGAGAAAAATCTTATACTTCGATCTTAAAAGAACAAAGAAATAACTCAATTTATCATATTTTTTTCTCTTTCTACCTATTCTACCTGTATTTCTTCAGAATCGTCAGAAGAAATTTTTGGAGACATTCGTCGAATAATGTAAGTTGTTGAATGGGGTGGCATTAATGTTGTTGCTGTTGAAAAACATGATGTTGATTGTTCAATAATTCTCTCTTGACATTGAAGTTTTCTTCGATAAAGTGAACGTTTTGTTTTTGTTGATGTTGTTAATGATGGTGCAAGATTCTTTTTCATGTCCAAATAACGACTAATAGTTATAATTATATGTCGATCTAGCCGTACACGAAACTTTTTAGTCGTTATCGTTAGAAAAAAAGATGCTTTTGTTGATGCATGTTCAACTAATAACAACAAAAACCTAGCACACCTGCACTCGTGTCAAATGCTCTGTTGAGCTATGTCACGAACATGAAACACGAGCACTATAAGCTCTTGCATTATGGTGTTCGATGATGTTGACAGGCAACGTTTTTTTGCAGCAGTCACTATTTCTTCATAGAATGGAGGCAAGCAATAAGAGATAGAGAGGAATAGACACATACAGAGAGAGAGAGAAAATAAATGAAGTCAAGAAAAATAATTATGCCAACACTCCCATATACACATTGGTAGGCATAGACAAGGGAAAAGTCGACTTCTCCGCAAAATAACCAGACATGATAATAGCAACGCCAATAAAAAGAGTCCCTTAATACGAACGTGAGATGTTCGGAATAGAATTATCACGATCAGTTTTCTTTATCTATGTTTTCTATGTGTCTATCTCGTTCTCTAGTATATTTATCGGTTGAGTAATATCAAAAAATTATTCAAACTCAACAATACACGCACAACTGCGTGTCTTTTGTCTAGTCTAGTTCAACATTGCAAACATTATCTAGTAGATTATTTTTAATAATGAAGAAAAAAAAAAAGAAACTAATATTGAAAAAGGAAAGATATTGATTATTTCTTAATCTTAATCTTCTTTTTTTTTTCTTTTTCTTGATAATTTTTTTTTTAAAATAGATTAGCATGGTGTTTATCTTCAAAATTTTCATTTATTTTTAATTAAGAATATATATGAATCCTTTTTATATTAATATAGATGATGAAATTAACGTTAACATGACATTTTTTTTCTTTGACAACAAATATGAACGAAAATCAATTAATTATTTTTTGATAATATTATTTGTTTTTTTGTTTTTTTTGTTCTTCTATGTTTTGTAAATAGAGCTGATTATTTCATATCATAGAGTATTAAGATTATATTAACTAAATGAATAATGGAAACAACTACTTACAAAACGATAAGTACTACGAATTGATGATGATGTTTGGAGTACGTAACACGCACACATTTTTACATTTATATAGATCAAGTTTTTATGTAAATATAAAACTAATGATAAGCTGAAGAAGTATAACTAAAAATTGCCTTACTCAACTCTTATTAAAACATCATATTAACCTGACAGTAGAAAGAGAAAGCTCTCAATTTCCACTTGAGATTCTTGTTCTTCTCTTTATTTTCTTCTGTCTTTTTTTTGTTCTTCTTCGTTGTTTTTTTTTCTCTTCATAAGAGAAGAATAAACGTTGTTCCACATATTCATCTACATTTTCATAGTATTATTCACCAAACGTCAAACAGAATAATAACATCTGTCTTTGTAATATAAAATATTAAAAAAAAAAAATTAAAGAAAAATTCTTTTAAATAAATGAATCCAAGTTTATAACATCATTGAAAATATCCAGATGACAGGTTTGACATTGTCAATAGACTAATTGAATCTTATTTATTCATTATATTTGTTTTTATTATTAATATTTGCCACTTTCTAAATCATAGTGCTAATAACAAAGATGTCGCCATTGAACAATATCCTTAATTAAGTTATTCACCGTTTTTCTTTTCTGTTATAAATAGATCAATATAAATAGATCATTGATAAATTGATATATCGGTGTATCTTACACGTTTGCTGTTCGAGTTACATACGAGTGTCATTTATGATCACTCTTTATATCGAATTAAATTTGTTTTCAAGTTTATTCGATACTCGAGGGAAAGTCCCCGAACCCAGGGATAGCAACTATCCGATCTTTAATATAAGATCTATCATGTTTATATGCTAAACACTATAGACAATATTATTTACCAAGATGAGATTTATCTCAGAGTTAATAATTTTGTCTGTGTTTAGTGAATATGATATCGTTGCAAATAAAGTTATGCAAACAGTCTATGGAAACATCGACTTACACGAGGGGTGCTTATGAGTGAGGTACATCCTTTTTTTTTTTTTTGTTTCTTATTTATTCATCATAAATCTATTCTAAAGAATAAATACAAGCATTGTTATTAATTGTATGTGCCTAGATTAATAAAGAACAATGTGTAATCTTGAATTGAATAATTTGAAAGAATACTGAATTCTATCCTTTTATTTCAATTAAAATTCTATTTTCTGTCATCATGCCTATTCTAACTCAAAAGTTTATATTTATAATCTATTTTATAATTATCTAACAATAATAAATAGTGTCTCAAATAACACGTACCTCGATAGTTTGATGTTTCTTTTTTTCTCCTCGAGTAAAAAAAAAATATTAACAAGAACAAAAGATGTTAAAAAAAATACTTTATTAAAAGGAATGGAAATTTTACATATTAATAACTTCAAAGGATTTGACAGAAAGTCAAACAAATAATAAGTAATGTGTTCAATTTGAATATGATATTACAGAAATTAGATCGAATAAATAGATGAATGTAAAAGTTTTCGTAAATAAAGAATTATTTTTTATTTAAAAATATATATTTAAAAAATGAATGACTCCCATCAACTTTGTTAGATGTTTTATTATAATCAAGTCTAGCCAACCAATGATAATATGTGATGATCCAATTGAATTAACGGAAATTAATAGAATATTTTGTTTCATTTGAAATATGAAGGTGAATAGGAAAATCCTGATCAATGAACCCTTTGAAGTATACAAGGTGATGTTAGTCGGAAATGTTTCTCATTTTTCACTATTTATTCAAACATATCTTGTGTTATTAGCTGATTATATATTATATAATGAATGCGTACGAAAAATATAAGAAGAATGATATGATTAAAGACAGTATGAATAGTAAAAATTATTCACAGAAAAAAAAAATGAATTGACTAATCAAAGGTTTTCTTAACTTTTCTATAACAGTATATTAAAAATGATAATAAAAAAAAAATGAAAGCATTGTACGATTTCTTTCATCTGCTTCAAAGTTAATTATAAGAGTAATTAAAAAAACATATTTCTGTGTCAAGAATGCTAACTAAAGCTTTTCTCTTTTCTTTTTTTTCGAACCATGGTTTGTTTTTTCTTTTTATCTTTATTAAATGAAACTTAAAAAATAAAATTTTAATAGAAAATAATTTTTAACTTAAGTTTTATTTTATTTCATAAAATTATCTTTCAGAAAAAAATATTTCATTAATTATAATTTCTGAGATTGAATCTTTCCAAATAATATTCTTGTCATGTTTCATTATTAATATTGATTGAATATGAGCAGTCATCATCAATATCTTATAAATAAGCTTAATCTAATTAATATTCAATATCATGAAATGATTTCTTCTACAGTCAACATTCAATCATATTTTTATCATTTTTTAATTGGAAACTAAAAAAAGAAAAACAGGAAATATGTTTCTACATAGCCGGATCTAAGAATACACATTCAAGCAGAATAAGCATGCAAAGACAAGGGTTAATCCTTAAAAACAAAAGTAGCTTGGTTTAATTACTGATCCTATTCTTATTTGATAATTAAACAAAATTTCTTATCCTGAAAAAAAAATCCTATTAATCTTCTTTATCGAAGATAAATTACTTCTCTCGATGATTGCTTCATTTATTTTAATTAATTAATGATCATCATAAATGAAGAGATGATAGTAAATATGTTATTTTTATCGTTGATGAATTAGTAATTTTTTAACAAATATTTGATAGTTTCTTCAATTGATTTTCTTCAGCAATAACTCATTTAATCAACAAAATATCGTCATCTTGATTCAATAAAGCAATCAAGATTTTACATATGAATGCAATCAATCATACAAGAAAATTATCACATGATTGATTATCTACTTTTATAAAATATACTGTTTATTTCAAGCTTAAAGAAAACTGAAACAAACAACCACCAGCATTAGAGTTGCCTAATCCAAGTTTCAGAAATCAGTAGAATATGAACAATTTATGATGGCATTCTTTTTTTTTTTAAATCAGAAGGAAAATCAGGAGATTTTTATTTGAAATTAGAGAAGTACATTGTAATTTTTTTTCGACAAATTATGAAACTTCTATTCCAATAAGTGCTTTTCTCTTTATCATCTCAGTTTTATAGTGAAAGTATTTTCTTAGAAATTATGTGAAATGAAAAAGAAAGATAATCATTAAAACATCTATTATCAGTCATTTCATGATCGT